>JARYGA010029333.1:0-40020 GCA_030545235.1 Helianthus tuberosus
GAACATGATGAATGTATGAAGAACTTGTTGAATATCATATGAACATGATATGAATATTTGAAATTTATGTGTTTGATCCGTTTTTGGTTAGGGTTAGACAAATAAACATGTTTATGAGGGTAGTACATAATGTTGCATGAAATCAAAATCCAATTGGATAGTACACTGTGCAGAATCAGCTTATGTCCAGTCGAGACCTTCGGTTGCGACTCGAGACCTTCGGTTGTGACTCGAGACCACCGCATGATGAGTCGAAATCCCCCGGTTGCGACATCGGTTGCGAGTCGCAAACACCTGGTTGCGACTCGAAACCACACGTGATCAGCACACAAACCTTATGACTCGAAACCACAGTTACGAGTCCGGTTGCGACTCGAGACCAAAACAGCATGAACCGAGACCATGATTGCGAGTCCGGTTGCGACTCGAGACCGCCTGTCTCGACTAATGCATGAATGACTCGAAACCGCACAGTCTCGACTCGAGATCTCTAGTCTCGACTCGGGACCACGTACACATACACCGAATCAGACTTACTGTATTACGGGCTTAGTTGATGGGCCGGACCTTGGGCTTTGTTTATTTATATACTACTGTTCAACCCGTAGGCATTATTTGCAAACTGCCATGTTTATACATGTATGCCATGATTATTACTTGAGTACAATACGTGGAGAACATACGTGCACAACTTGGATACGAACCTGACTTGTATGATACAACTATGTTAGGACGCGGTTGACCCAATATCGCTTGACTGACTTTTCTGTGTACCTACCGAGCAAACCAAGGTGAGTTCACACCCTCTACAAAGCATGGGATTCCCAGGGGTCGGGAATTGGGGTTAAGGAACATGGGTTCCTCGTCCTCCTTGGGTAGGACAGCAAAGGTTCAGGAATGTAAATTCCTCGTCCGCACGGACAGATAACTCGTACTAGACCAAAACTCTATCACGAAGTCCCTCCTTTTTATATCGACTTAATCGCCGGGCCAATGGCGAGCGGGTCATTAGTTAGATAGCGCTATTTAGGTCTGACAAACCTCACACCGTGCCGCAGAGGACGGGCGTGAACTAATGGATCTGGGGCACGTCAATGATGATAGACATTGACAGTTTCAGGGCACTTAAACATGACTACAGTCAGCAGTCGATATGGTAACGAGTCTAGTGTATACATGGGGTAGCCCCCACGGCCGAAATGCCAGATAACTAACACGGGGTAGCCCCCACGGCTGGATTGCCAGAGTAACCGGGAATAAACAAGTCACGTTTTTATCTATGGGGTAACCCCCATGGCAGGATGCCAGCTAAAGGAACTGTTTTCGAAACTACTTAAAACGAACACCCAACCGTGAACTCACTCAACTTGTTGTTGACTCGTTACTACATGCTTTGCAGGTCCTTAGGTTCTTAGCTGGAGCTTGCATGGAGGAGGATCGTTGTGGGACATGGACGACTGTGTGCCATGTTAAACCTTGAAACAATTAAACTTATGTTTTGATTTAAGACTTATGCTTCCGCTTGCAACTTAACTATGTTTTGTTGAACACCAATTGTATTGGTTGAACTTTTATAACTATGTGTTTGCTTGTTCAATATGATTGGTGGCTGGATCCTGGTCAGTCACGCCTCCAAGCGGTAGTACTCCGCAGGTGGATTTTGGGGGTGTGACAATACATACCATGCATCTCGCGCATAGTGAACAAGCTTCACTACTCGCGCGACGTACATGCTTTTACACCTCGCGCATAGTGAACAAGCTTCACTACTCGCGCGACGTACATGCTTTTACACCCCGCGCATAGTGAACAAGCTGCACTACTCGCGCGACGTACATGCTTTTACACTCCACGCATAGTAAGCAAGCTCCACCGGCTCGCACTCGCACGAGTTGATAATCATTCCAGGTGTCAAAATTATTAAACAGCTCATTAATAAGCTTGTGTCAGTATCACATGTGATGTCTCATAAGTTCAAAGTTTTGATCAGTTTGGGAAGAGGAGGTCCAATCAATTCAATTCAAACTATATCTTTGAAATTCATTTGTCACGTGAAAATTGTCAGTTCTTATTAGATTGCATGTGAAGTATTGAAAGTTATTAACAGATTCATTAAAAGAGATTGTCGGCCAATTGCTGTCTTGGTTTATAGCTCGCACGCTATACATACTTTACATCTAACTTTCTTGCCTCCAGTTTTAAACGGATTCCCACATGGGTTTTCATGGGAATCACTTTTTGAAATGGTGAAAACAACCACGCCACTCACAAGTTATGTTCACATGGTTATCTTTAAAACAACTCAATATGCTTTTTTTATATAAAAAGGGGGGGGGGGTTGTTGAC
Organism: Helianthus tuberosus; assembly: GCA_030545235.1. Taxonomy (NCBI): domain Eukaryota; kingdom Viridiplantae; phylum Streptophyta; class Magnoliopsida; order Asterales; family Asteraceae; genus Helianthus; species Helianthus tuberosus. The sequence goes on from JARYGA010029333.1 coordinate 2,347, forward strand.
TTTCTGACATGAACAGTTGATAGGTTGCATGTGCCTTTAGTACAACTAGACCTTTTAAATGAAATACTACATGTAGATGGATTCGAACTACACCACCTTTGATTGACAGACAAATAAAATAAAGTAAAGGCATTTATGGAGAATTAAAAGGTGTCTGTACTCATCTTGGGGTTCACGAGTTTTTGAAGCTTGCCCCACAAATCTTTTACTTTTCACACAAATGACCCCCTTTAAATATTATACAAGGACATTTTTAATCTCGTAGTAGCAGACACATTTTGTCATGGACAAATATAAGGGAGCCATTATTTTGTCATATAAGAACTATGGGCACATAGAATATCTCAGAAGATTTATTTATTATCATACAACAAATAAATTTTTGGACATAATACAAAACGAAGCTTTCTCCTTGCCATCACAATTTATAATATTTCTCGTGAATAGCCCAAAAGCTCAAGCGACACTTATATTAATTTTAAGTGCCATGACTTCGGCACCTTTTTGTATACTCCAACAGTTTGCGCATGAATTTTAAACATGAAGGGGCATATATTCATTTGGATTAATATATAGACAATACACATATTTACTGGCCTGGGAGCACTTGAATTATTTTGAAAGCCGGTGTTACATACTCCTTTCAATAACAAGAAGTTGGCTAACGTCTAGCAAATGAAATTATTCAAAGACACGGTTAATAGTTCACCATCTTAATGACTACTAATCTTGCGATATTTGCGACACATACTAAGTATCATTGCTTAGTATTATTATTCAAGTTTAATGTTACTAACATTTTATTTAATGGCAATAAATTGAGAGACTAACATGGTGCAACACCATTTCGGGGGTCAAAATTGCTTTCACATTTCGCGGAATACGGATGCATAGAGCAAACACCTCCTAAGGATGAAGTTTTGGTATAACGCTTTCCACATCACTCTTTATTACAATTTACCATGTCAACTTATTTGCAGGATAGGCAATACATTCAATCGGTGAAACGCAGCGAGCGACCCTCATGCACACCGATGAAAGCCTAAAAAGCGTCTTCACACATGAGCACGTAAGTCGCCGGCTGGCGCATGCTCTCTTACATATGAGCGCATGCTCTCTTACATATGAGCACGTAAGTCGCCGGCTGGCGCATGCTCTCTTACATAGGAGCACGTAAGTCGCCGGCGGGCGCATGCTCTCTTACATATGAGCACGTAAGTCACCGGCTGGCGCATGCTCTCTTACATATGAGCACGTAAGTCGCCGGCTGGCGCATGCTCTCTTACATAGGAGCACGTAAGTCGCCGGCGGGCGCATGCTCTCTTACATATGAGCACGTAAGTCGCTGGCTGGCGCATGCTCTTTCACTTACGTTCACGTTAGTCACCTCGCGTGCATATTCCATTACTTACGAGCACATAAGTCGCCAGGCGCACAAGCTCTTTTACATACCAACACGTCGATCTCCATACGAGTCTGTTGTCCTACATACGATCATCTCAGCCTCCATGTGAGCCTTGCTGCTGCACATAAGCACACTAATCTTCACGCGACCCTGCTGCTTTACATACGAGCGTGCGTGTCGCCCGTGTGCGCATGCTTAGCCATATGTGAAAACGCTTACAAAACGTAAACTGTGCTACAAATGCACGCACCACTTTGGGTATACGCAAAAACGCATTGGCTGAAATAAAGTTTCGCTTACACCTACAATCTTCAAGACAAGCCACATCTCCTTGCGTCATGCCACATTGTTGTTATGTCACACCAGAGGATTAGCGCAGGCTCGGATCTCCAGTTCATTATTCCTGACGCAACTTTATGCCAATTCTCATTCGCGATACCTTTTCAAAGTGGATTAACACGTGCAACTATTGTAGACAGCAGTTTACAAAGATTCAAACACTATAAATACATACGCTTCATGGCTTAAGAGACGCGCGCACCTTGCGCTAACCAACATAAGTCACACCATAGGGTGAATATTTTACAGTAGCCACACGACTGTGTGCACACTGCTAGAGTTCGGCCTCACTCGCCTGACAAAAGACGAACCGTCAGTGTCAGCATGATGATCGTCGTGTCAGTAGTCAACTCCAGGGTCACCATCAACGACATTTGCACCAACCTGTCAGAATTCAAAATTCCAAGAATTTCCCGCTTAAACTTACAACGAGACTTCATACTGAAGCTAGCAAGGGTTGCGCCGCATGCATCATCAGTCGATGATCACTCGCGCCAACCCCCAGAAGCAACACCTATCAGTAAGCAAGCCTGGTGGCCGCGCCGTAGTAATTGACAAACACTTACACGCGCGCCGGCTACCATGACCTAACAAATGCTTTACAGACCAACACACTTTCTTTTTTTTCTTTTTCTGAGTCCAGAGCTCCAACCATTTACTTCGCGCATGGAAGCAACACTGGACTGGGGGGACTTGAAGGGTTATGGTCCCAAAAAGCCGCGCTGACCAATCAGGTCGCATGCAGGACCATACTCCTTATACGTTAATCAAACTAATCTACAGACTTCTACAGACCACGCGCGGACTGCTTAGACGAAACCTAATCCGCGCGCGAGGTTCAAACAGGATTGAAGATCAGATTCAGCACTTAGCATCCTGAATGAAGGCCCTCAGTCCCTAAACCTTGCGCCGGCTGGTTGGACACACACCAAAGGCCGCGCAAGGACGCCTACGTGGCTCCAATCAGGGTGCGCCAGCACCAAAGATCTTCTAGAAGACACCAGCGGTTGGCACCAAAGGGGCAGAGCGGATATTCCTTGTCGTCGTCTTCGGGACCAAGGCCCATCAACCCATCTCCTCCTAAACTACTCTGACTAAAGATATGGTCCTTCATACACAGGAAGGACCATAGCTAAGCTCAAGAAGGATTAAGAAGATCAACCCTTATGGTCGAAACATAAACCCAACTAATAAACCTAAAACTAGTTACGTACGCGCAACCTTGACAAGTTCATGGCAATGCGCCAATAGCAACGGCCCGCAATCAAACAGCGTACGCCAGGTTTGCCCAATCAATTTCCACGATGAACAATTCAGGAGATATTCATTATTCCATTACCTCTATTCACAGTAAAAGACAGACGCAACAAGCATGGCCAACAACTTTCCCGCACCTGGGCGACAGGTAAGCCTAAAACTCAATCTTTACTTTCGAGCACTCCTAACAAGTCTAGTACTCCTACCACGCTTGCACGCGGGAGCAGCACTAGACTGGGGGACTTGATGGGGTACGGTACTAAACCCGACCCGAGCGGTCGGATTGCCGTTACGTATTGCTTTTATATTAATTATTTATTATTGTTGCTACTAACCCAACCGCGAGGCCCAACGCGATGTAGTTTACACTACTTTGGGTCGGGGCTTGTAGAGATAACCCCTAACTGGGCCTGGCCCATTGAGGTTAGGGGAGGCCCATATCCCTCTATATAAAGAGGTCTTCACCTCTTGAATAGGGGAAAGCATATGGAGCCGCCACACTTTTTGTAGCTGGAAACAGGAGAATCTTCTCCTACCGGCAATCTCTACAGCCCCACTTTCTTCTCTTCTCCATTGCAGATCTAGGTTCAAGAGGAAGAACAAGATGTGATTCTTCACCCTCATGGAGAAAGCGGACTAATCATCCCGGTGGTGAATCCGTGTTTCTTCAGAAGGAGTTTCGAAAAGGATGGTTAGAAAGAAAGTGGGATAAAGTAGTAGGGCCGGCCCGGAGGGGTACGGGGTTGGCGACGGCTCAAGGCCCAAAGTCCCAAACCCTCGGGGGGCCCAAAATTTTTTTTAATAAACTTACGTTGTAGAACTTAGAATATATATGTACTGAATTGGAAAATGACATGGTAAGGTGGATGGTCTAGTGGTTCCCATGTCACTTTATTAGTAAGCAAACATTGGGTTCTAATCTTGGTAGTTTCATTTTTAGTTGTTTTTTTTCCTTTATGGTTGTTATACATTAAATTCAAATGACATTAATTGACTAATTTTATCATGTTACATTAAATCAAAATGGGAATCATAGTTACTTCCCAAATCTAGTTTAAAAATGATTATTTATGTTAATTTCTTAAAATATTATTCAATTTACAATTAGTTTTAGTTCCATTTTTTTATGAAAAAAAGTCTTATTGTGTTTTATTTTTCTCTTTCAACTCTGTGTATTTTCTAAATGAATTTGGATATGTTACGATGGTTTTACATGATCGTAAATATCGATTTTTAAAGTTACGACGTAACTATTCTATATTTTCTTAATTTACCATTACAACGTGTTTTCTTTCTACGTTTCGTTGTCCAAATGCGTGTGTGATGTGCTTTTTTATCTACGTTTCCACTTAAAAAAGCAGTTCGCCGCAACATGCGGGTGATTCCACAAATTTTTAATTCATTTTCATATATTAAAAACTTTTTTTTATTCTTTTTAAAAAGTTTATATTTTAGAGGCCCGTATTTTATTTTCGCATATGGCCCACAGATTTTCGAAGATTTTCCGAGACGGCCCCGAGTAGAAAGGTTAACTTAATCATGATTCATATTTCTGGAAATGCATATTAGAAAGAAAGTTAAATAGATTATTTGTGATACAAAATATGATTTCTGGAAAGTCATATTAGAAAGAAAGTGAAATAGATTATTTATGATATAAAAGAAAAACAAATTTCTGTCGCAGCGCACTGTGAGACATCACCGTGAGAATTATAATTATAAGAGTAAACTGCCATTTTGGTCCATGTGGTTTGGGCACTTTTGCCATTTTAGTCCAAATCTCAAACTTTTTACATCTGGGTCCCTGTGGTTTGCTTTTTGTTGCCATTTTAGTCCAAAATCCAAAAACCCTCTATTTTGACTGTTGAAAACTGATTATTTTGTCCTTTAGTGCAGGGGCATTTTGGTCATTTTTTAAATTTCATTTTTTTAGCAATAAAACCCAGATCAAAATAATCAGCTCTCTCTCTCTCTCTCTCTTCTCTCTCTCTCTCTATAGCACCACCACCACCGCCACTCCGACGTCGTCCCATCCAACAGTCACACCCACACCCACACCCACACCCACACCCCCTTCCTAATTACATCATCATCTTCAACCCTTTTTCAAACAAACAGACATTTCAGTGCATATTAACTTCATTGAATCTGAAGATATCGAGGTAATTTCGTCACAAATTCCACTGAATCACATAAAAGTAATCCGAATCAGCAATTGAAACAACACAATTCTACAATAACTCACAAACAAATAGACATTTCAGTGCATATAACTTCACTAAAACTGAAATTGTTGAGGTAAATTCGTTACGATTAAATCGCAAACAAAGATACATTTCATAGCAAATTATTAGTTTAGATAATTACGCTTATGGTTAGTCCACATACAGACATCTCTCTCACCCAAAACTTCAACATCCCAGAACTTCATCTTCTTCTCTCTCTCACCCAGAACTCTTCATCTTCTTCTCTCTCTCTCACCCAGAACTCTTCATCCGTAGATGATCATGGAATCATCATCATCATTGTCACCGAGATCACAGAGATTCATCCCGCACCAGTCGTTTTTCCCAGCTAAACACCTACAGTGCCATCTCTTTCTCTGCTTATCTTCACCTCCTCAAAACCCTAAACACCCACAGACCCCCTTGATCTATCACTCTCGATATCAGCTCTGGCACCCCTGTTCTCTCTCTCTCATTCAGTTCCGGCGAAGACAAAGGCAGCGCCGCCTCAGGCGGCGACGGTTGTTCCCCGTACTCAAAACCCCCAATCTAGAGAGAGAAACCTCTCAAAAATGTCAAAACCTAGAGAGAGAAACACCGCTTTCTTCGTCCATGTTTTGTTGTTGTTGTTCATCGAATGAATATCGATCTGAATCAAAAACAAAAGTTGTGGTGTTAGATTTCCTGGATCTGGATCGAGCGGTGTTATTGAGAGAGAGAAGAGAGAGAGTCAGATTTTGTTTAGAGAGAGAAAGAGAGTGTGCAGAGACTTTATAGAGAGAGATGTATTTTTTAGGTTTTTTTTATTTGTTATAATAACTTATAAAATGACCAATTTGCCCCTGAACAAGAAGACAAAATAGGGAGCTTTCAACAGTCAAAAAAGGGGGGGTTTTGGATTTTGGACTAAAATGGCAACAAAATGCAAACCACAGGGACCCAGATGTAAAAAGTTTGAAATTTGAACTAAAATGGCAAAAGTGCTCAAACTACAGGGACCAAAATGGCAGTTTACTCTAATTATAATTATATTATAATATAACTAGGTTATTGCCCATGTTAACACGCGGTTTCACAAATAAGAATAATATTTATTTCTTGACATTTTAGATCGTTTAAAAAACTAATACATTGGAAGAAATAAATAATAAATCACACAAATTTCACTAAAGTTTTCTTTGTAGACCACATTGGTTTTCTTATTTGTAACATTTTCGTCTTTATCTAGTATAAATATCTTGACACCACATTGGTTGTCTTATTAGTAATCATACATGATTCAAGTCACTATGCAAAACAAAATATTTGTTTTCTTAGTTGTAACATTTCCGTCTTTATCTAGTATAAAAATCTTGACACCACATTGGTTGTCTTATTAGTAATCATGCATGGTTCAAGTCACTATGCAAAACAAAACATTTGTTTCAATAATTAACAGTCAAATACACTTTCTAAAACCATATTACTTCATTAAACATATCATATACCTTGTCTTTTCCTGTAAGTTCGTTGATGAAACACTTGACTTGCATCACCAATCATGTATGTTCTTTTCCTACAAGTGACAACATTCTATGAATAATAAAAAAAAATTCATAGGGTTTGTGTTTAAGATGTGGAACAAACATCCTTTCATATGTTTTGTGCTTATAAATATAATTTTGATTATTTTATATAAATTCAAATATAATTAAAAAGAATGGAAGCCTATATATCTATTAACAATATATCCATTATGCAACCAAAATATTTTAGGTGAGTAATTTCATATACCCCCGATCATATGCAACGTAGGGATATTGAACAAAGTAGCCAAGTCAGTTCTAACCTGCATTAGTTACCTCGCTCATTGAAAATCCTAGAATCATTAAGTAGTTGTACTTGTGTTTATGTGGAAACTGTCGAGAGAATCAACAAACATCCTCTACTATGGGTGTGTTGAATAGCATGTCAAAAAGGGCCAGGCAAGGTTGGGTTGACCCATATGCCGGGTCTGTACGACATTGCAGACATATAGTGTTCTTGGCACAAACAACGATAGCTACTTGGAGATAGAAGAGGCTCTTTAACGACTTGTAATAGAAAAATAGAAAATGTGGCTTATGCAACTAATAAAATTTAGAGATTTATGTAAAACCTAATGTGACCCATTTACACGAAAATATATTATTTGATGATTCTTAAGATAAAACACTACTCAGATTGACCAATTCTTAATGGTCAACATTTCCACCTTTAGTACATTACAACGAATAAATCTAAGGATGTCTAAGCTCTATTAAAAAAGTTGTATGAACAATACATGTCCTAGTGCTTGAACGCAGGGTACTCTTAAAACTTTATATGCAGGTCTCTCCTAAAAATAAAAAATAAAAACTCATTTATAATTGATAGTTATGCCAGAAATAGTTAATTAAACAACATAATTCAAAAGATATATATACTACGGTCTTACTTGATCACTGATCTGAGTAATAAATAACTTGAGGTTGCATATCAAGCTGCAATCAAGGTCACTGATCCGAACAAAATATCCAATGGTTTTAAAAAGCCTCGGGTGTTTATGAGCATGAGGAGTTACAACACGTATTACTTTCATCCTCCTTTTCATTGTTGCAACACGTCTTACTTTTCTCCTCCTTTTCTACAATGTACCTACCTAAATTACCCATTTTCAATCTTCCAATAAACAAAGAACGAAACAAACTCCCATGTAGGATTTATTAAAATGACCAAGCAAAAATAAGAGAAAGAAAAAAATGACCTTTTCCTATTTTGAAACAGTAGGATGTTCAAAACCTTCCCCATCCTCTTGTCAGTGTTCTTAATAAATTGTTAATGAAAAACTATAGTTAAGTAAAAACTGGTTAAATTTCACAATATAAAAGAAACATTGTACAATTTGTCTAGATTTGAAAAAGATACTAATAGAGGCATCCTAGAAGAACATCTATTTTAATAGAAAATATCACAAAAGCTTACCATTAATCATACCAAGAACAATTCTTTCAGACCTCCTAACAAACTCCGAGTGTCGCTAATGAGTGATTAAACCGAGCCTCAGCATGACGTAATCCGAAAATGAAAGTGGGGTCACGAGATTCGTCTTCCATTCATGCGAAGACAACACCGAAAGCTAGTCTTTGATTCAAACACAAACTTTGCCCCTTCCACCTTAATCAACAACAAAACACTCGCATAGACATTTTTACGAACCCTTAGACTGCAATAAAAAAAACACTAAAAAACAAACACATACCTGCAATTTTCAAGTTAAAAAACATACGAAGTAAGGGCATGGAAAACAATTGATTGTAAAGAATCAATATGAACAATGAAAAGTAACAATTATATATAAGGGTACAAAACGCGTATATGCATGAATAGAGATCGTACCTAATGAAATCGGTTGAAAAACAAAGAGCATATCTCCAATTCAAGAAAGACCCATCATATAAATAATGAAAATAGAGAAACCCGGATGTCTGCGAGTGGTTTACAAAAAGTGCAGATCTTCAAATCATTAACAACGATTAACCATCTTCGGCTAACTATCTAAAACACTAAACTAATAAATTAAGAATGAAACAAAACCCCTAATTTTATCTATGATATCAAACAAATATAAAAAGAAAAGATCTAAGAAAGAAAAAAAACATACAAAGAAAGTGTAGATTAATCTCGCACACGAGTGGAAATTTTTAACCAAGTTGATCGGAGGATAGCGACAGAAGCATTTAAACATCGGTATTAGAACATTAGAAGGGATGATAGAAGATGCAAAAACCCTAGGATCAAGAAAAGAAACATCAACCAAAGATTTTCACCATCATAAAATCAAAACATACAACATGAATGTCTAATAGCATATTTCGAGTAAATAAAAAATCAAACCTTTTTCAACAACTCAACAAACATATAAAAATAAAAATAAAACATAATTATTTTATAAAACGTAACTAAAGATCTCTATTTTTAATGTCAACATTGAATATCTGAAAGAATCATCAAACGATCAAAACCTAAAACAAATATACGATGAAAATCAAAGGTACAAAAAGATTATTTGTAGGAATAGCACATTTAAAGACATCAAAAAACATTCACTTGAGATTAATACAGAGTAAAAACAGCAATCGAATGAAAAAATTAAAAATAACTAACAAAAATAAGAATACCAAACTACAATCATTCACTTGTTTAACGGAATTGGTGTTTATCTCCTAACTGATTTTCCAAGCAATCAAAACACAGAAGACATACAAAATTACAAAAAAGAAAAAATAAATTAAAGAATCTATTATGTAACGGAAGTAGTTACCGTCAATTAGATGATCAGATCTTCAAGAAGATGATGTTGCAATGATCGAAGTCGTCTAAGAGGAAGATTGCAGGATAAGATTAGAGAGAGAATGGAAGATAATGGTATTAGGAAAGTTATAATGAAAGGTTAGGTATTTGTTTTGTTAATTGGGTATCCAAAAATAAAATCTAAAAAGGTTGAGAGAGTGTGTGAAAAAAGGCGGGAAAAATCAAGTGAGAAGAAATCAGGGAGTGACAAGTGTCCTCTATAGGTTTCTTTTATATAATATATATATATATATATATATATATATATATATATAGGGTCAGGATTTAGAGAAAACGGTGAAAAGTGTGAGAACGGAGAGAACGGTTATGGATCGTCAGATTAAAACAATCTATGGACTAGATGACGCGGTAGCGTTTTCGTAAATAACATCACTTTTATTATTGTGCCGCTCTTCATTAATGGTAAAAAAGTCTTTTGACTTCTCTACACAAAACGGCATCTCATGAAATAAAACACCATTAAAATTACCCCATTAGCCTACAATAGCACACACCATCCTAATCTAAAAACGCCATTAGATATAAAACGCAAAACTTAATTATAATAAAATCCCGCCTAAAAAAACCGCCAAAAAACATCCTATATATACAACATCTCAGACTTTCCATTAAAACACACAAAAACCCAAACGCCATATTTAATATATACCATTCGTCTTAGAAACGCCAAAAAATCCAAACATCAAATATCCTCTAAACCAAAACGTTTATTTGAAATTCAGTTTGGTTGTCGGTAAGGTTTCGCTCAATGTGATGGACAAAATCTTTAAGTGAGGATATTGTCCATTTCATTGAGTAAAATCTTATTGACTTTATCTTCAACTTCCATCCAATTTATAACGCCAAAACATACAAAGACATTATTGAGGTTTGTTCTCAATAAAGTTTAGCTGTATGGGGTAGACAACATTGTCAGACATCTTTCTTAACTGAGGATTAACAATGTTGTCCGTCATCATACAACAAAATATTATTGATTTAGCATGATCAAATTTAGAGGTTTAAGGTGCTTTTATTTAGTGGCGTTCTTTTTTCTCGGTAAAACGCCAAAAAGTTAAAAAAATCAAACATCATTCATTGGAAATTCAAGATTGTTGGCTGAAGGGTGTAAACTCAATAATATTTTGTTGCATGAGATGAACAAATCTTCAAGAAAAAGAGGCTGATTTTAGATTTTGTGCTTCCACACGGCAACAAAAAAACTACTTCAAAAACAAAAAAAAATCAAAATAAATAATACGAAAGTCGAAACAGCCAGTGAAGATGCTTCAAAAGAAGAAAGAGAATGGTGACAATGAAGATTTGGAAGATCAATTGTTTATATATATATTTTTTTATTTTCTTTTTCAGTTGATTGTTATATAATAACAACGCCATATATAATAAAAACGCCACACAGCCAAAATGCTTGTCAAAACGCCATCAAGCCATAAAACGCCCCCAAAACTACCAAACTATAATAAAATTACTTTGGACAAGTATTATAAAAACCCAAAAAATAAAAAAAAATAAAAAAAAATAAAAACCAAACTTGAAAAGGTAACTAGAAACAATAACTACAAAACAGTAAATCTGAAGAGACGGAAAATTTATTATATTAGAATCTAAAACGCCAAACTTGAAAGATGAGACGTGTTACAGACTTCAGAGATAAAGCTTATCAAAACAATAATTACAAACAGTAACTGAAACGACGAATACTTTATTATAATAATGCACCGCCTAACCTACGCGCCAGAAGACATCCTATAAAATGATACATCTCAGCAACTTCCATTTGATCAAACAAAAAAAAAAAAACCCCAATACTACTAAATACCACTCACAGTAAAAACGCCAAAAAATTAAGATAGCTAATATGCTTTCTTGGATATTCAGTATTGTTCTTCGTGAAGTTTCACTGAATGGATTGTTAGGTGAGGGGAGTAACTCAGTAAAATTTTGCTGTATGAGATGGACAAATCTTCAAGAAAAAGATACTGATGACAATCATATGTCATTTTGTGTTCTTTGTTCTTGAAGAAGGCTTGGATGAGGAGAAGAGATCAATGACACTGAAGAGTGGGATGATTATAAAGATGAAGATCAAGTTGAAGAACAAAGCGAAAAACCCACCCACACGTTATAGATATATGTCCCCAAACATCCACAAAAGCCACTTCAACAGACGAGCAGACAAAATAATCAAACCGATGGGTTTGTTAAGTTTCCATAAAACGCCATATATTTGGTGTCAGTTCTTGTAGTATTAAAGAAGAGAGAGACTAATGAAAGTGAAGACTGTGAAGAGAGATCCGATTAGGATTTTTAATTTATTTTTTTCGCTTCAATTTGTTTTCCTTGTGGTTGTAATATAATTTTCCGATTGTAAAACGCCAAGATACCACAAAAGACAAAATGTATATAAAAATAATAGAAAAATGGGCCATTTTGTCTAAAACCCTTGAAAAACGCCATTCAGAGAGATATTCTGACCCCTTGGGGTTCCAATGGCATACGATTTGCAAAACACCAAAAACGCCAAAATATTAATACAATGAAACCATTAAAACGCCATATAATTATTGAATTTGGTTAACGCCAAAAAATCTTAAACCCCAAAAATAAATCAATATTGTGAAAAGCGGAAGGAAATGACAAACAAGCCCATACGCCCTAATTATGTCGCACGCCACGTGTTGAGCCAGGATGCGTTCTCACCGTTCTCACACTTTCAGGCATTTTCTCCTGATCCCGACACTATATATATATATATGTTATATATAAATCAATCAGTCAATCTATTAAAACAAAAAGCTTGAGAATAGTAACTTTGTTAATCCTGATCGTCCATTATAAATCACAGATAACTGCTACATGGCGGTATGCTGGTGGTTGTTATGTTTTTCTTCCTTTTCTCCGCTACGATTATTGTACTTAAACATTTTGTTTATTTTGCTTCACTGTTGTATTTGAGCTGTTAGTTGCAGTGGGTTCAGCGTGGTGTCCTTCCTAACTTGATGATCTGTGATTTTGGAACGAAGTGGAGTAGGGTCAGTTCTAGGGTTTTAAGGTGGAAGTACTCGGTGGCACCTTCTCTCCCAACGAGCCCTAAATCGATCCCTGTCTTTTTCCCATATCGACAACTCGGAACAGGTAAAAATAACTAACGTTTATTTCGTTATGAAACCTTTCTTTTGTCAATCGAAAGTGAAATTTTGAGTGGGGATTAGATATGCTAAATAAATCTAATTGTTGTTCGTTCATATTATATTCTCCCGATTTTGATGGATTTTCTAATGTGCTTTTAGCTAACCAAGTTCTCAAGTTTTGGAATGTGATAGTGGATTATGGGATGAAACAACTAGCACAACAAATTGAGAGTTTTATAAGAGTAAATTACAAGTTTTGTCCTTTATGTTTGTACCAAATAGCAGGCGGTGTCCTTTGCCTTTAAATTCGACGAGTTTTGTCCTTGACGTTTCAAAATCCTACACGTTATATCCTTTAGCCCTAACCCAGTCAGATTTTTTTGTTATATAGGGTTATGCGACTTGCATATGAGGGCATGTTTGTCATTTTATCTTTGAGGGGCTATTTTGCAATAAATTATTATTCAGGGACTATATGTAAAACACTGAAAAATATAAAAGAAATATAAAAACTCAACCTCCCCTCTCTCTCTTCTCTCTCTCTCTCTCTCTCTCCCTCTCTCTCTCATCACATCTCCCCTAAATTTTGACAATGTGAAACTACTACAAGCCCGACATCACTCATCTGTAGCCTTTCCAAATGAACCAAATCAAATAAGTTGATTCAGCGTTGCCAGAATCTCACGCATTATGTTAATACTATTGTTATTATTATACCTATATTTTGGATAAAACCCTGCTTCAATACTACTAACATCATCTTCCAACTCCTTATACTGTTGCATCACATCAGCTACAGTCTTTCCGGGAACCATATCCGCCACCCGCTGCCATCGATCAGGTGTGTCGTTATCGAACTTCGCCAGAGCATTTTCGAACAATTTATTCTCAACTGGAGTCCAAATTGTGCTCTTTAAGCTCTCATCCATCATCAAACTTGTCAAATTCGATACGATATCGGTTTCCCACTTCATTCAAGCTCAATTTTCCTCAAATTGAACTCATCTCTTCTACAGAGTGAAAACCAAGGGTGCTAATGTTTTATAGCACAATTTGGAAAGGCTGCAGATGAGTGATGCTGGTCTTGTAGCAGTTTCACATTGCCAAAATTTGGCAGAGACGTGATGAGAGAGAGAGAGAGAGGAGAGAGAGGAGGGGGAGTTTTTATATTTCTTTTTTTATTTTTCAGTGTTTTACATATAGTCCTTGAATACTAATTTATTGCAAAATAGCCCCTGAAAGATAAAATGACAAAGTTAACCTGTAGGTAACCTGCTAAGACACGATAATAGAAAAGTACACTGTCATACCCCCAAAATACCACTTGCGGAAACACCCCGGGGAGTGTGACATACCAGGATCTAGCCACCAATCACATCGAACTCATAATAATAACATTTCAAATAACTTTCATTTATTAATATAAAACGTTACATTACATTTAATCAGCGGAAGCATAATACAAACGTCATTAAGGTTCATAACTCGTATGTATAAAAGCCATTAAACTTGTCTTGTGATTCCTGGTAATTTGACCCATGACCACTCCAGCATCCCAGACAGCAAGTCCTAGCAACATGTACCTAAAGGCCTGTAAGCATGCAGAAAAACGTGTATCAGACAACGCTGGTGTGTTCACTGATTTGTTAAACCGTTCGTTACCGATTACTGATTCATGTTATGTTATGTTATGTTGATAATAACTCGATACCTCAGACGACCCTTTTTGCCCTTCCCCAATGCTCTATCAAACATTGGTCATGATTTAAAGTTATTAGTTCACGCCCGTCCTATCCAGGTACGTCGTGAGGGTGCCAAACCTAATAGCGCTATCAACTAATAACCGCGTTGTCCTACAAGCAACTAACCCGGTAGTAATGATGGGACTTAAGTGATAGAGAGTGAGTGTATTATCCAACCATAACGTTTACTGAAAACCGATGCATATCCCCTGCAAGGATAGCGTTGTGAAATCCGCCTCACATCCCCTATAAGGATGTGGGTGTTTGAAAAACGCCTCATATCCCCTACAAGGATATGGGTTTACGAAAATCTGTTTACAAGTTTTGTCTGTTTGATTGTCCCCAGCGGACGCATGCTTGTTTTGAGAGAAGTGAACTCACCTTGGTTTGCTCGGTAAGATTAGTTACTTGTTTAATAGTCGATCAAACACATCCTAGCATGGTTACCGATAACAATCAGTTTCATGTGCACATAAACCACACATTTCACGTACAGTTAATTCACGTATTCCTTGTTCACATACCACACAATTTATGCACAAGTAGCACATGTATAAATCAAGCCTTAATAGTCAACACATCAGTCCAATATCAACAAGTATTCACTTAACATGCACTCGGTTCAAAAGCAGATTCACCCCATGATCTCATGTTTACAAGATGCATACACTTAACTAGTCACCTCATTAAGCAATTTCAACAGTAGGCATTTCAAGTTTTTCACATAATGGAAGCAAATTTCCATTCCTATTATAATCATACATATCATAATTACACATATCATTTATCACCTCAATTATAAGGAACTCGTCATTCCATTCAGTCATTGATATAATTGATATACCCATGTATTCATCAAGGACTCCGCTATAAAACAACCTTAAACCACAAGTCAAATCATCATGTTATTCCTACGGCGAAAAACATATTTCGTCAGAACCATGCACGACGAAACATCCCCAAGTTTCGTCGGAATATATAACGAAACATCTCCAAGTTTCGTCGGGGTATATATGACGAAACATCCCCTAGTTTCGTCGGGGTTCAGTCGAGCTCAATGATTCTGGGGGAAGATACAGACGGTTACAATCCCCTAGAGTGCGATCCGGAAACAAATACATGTTTCACCATCAAATCAGTCACTAACTAAACCAATTCCTATGACTCTCAACCATACTCAATTCTTGATCAAGATTAACCCATATCCATTAACAATCATGTAGAACCGTCGGACCCTAGTTATCGTTTAACATTATGCAACCCTAAGTCTGTCGATCATAAACAACGAATCACTAACAGTAATCACAATACATTTATGTGCAATCATGGATCATTCAATAATCATACAACAATAATCATCAACAATAACCATTTAATCACAATACATCGAATCACTAATCGTCAGTTACGGCTACATCGTGATACACATACACCCACATTTCATGCAACAATAATTATTCAATCACAGACTACACATCGGAATTAATCTTTCGAACAAAGTCAAGACACTAACCGTAACTCCGCATTGATCCGAATGATCGAGATGGGAAAGTTTCGGGGCCTCCTAAATGCCGTCGCTCAGAGGTTGAGAGGGGAGAGGGGATTCTAGGGTTTGAAGCAAGAGATAATACGTATCCTAAATACATATTATGTGTGGGCTGAAACATGCGACAGTGTTTGGGCCGGTTTGGATTCAAGTTGCGAGAACTGGGCCAAAGGTTCACAAGGGTTTAAGTGAATTAAAGTGTATGTGTGGGCTCAAACAACTGTGGGCTCAAACAACTCGGGCCGGACCCATGTCTACAAAACTAAAATGTGTGTGTGTGTGTGGCCCAACACACTCGCGACCCAATGCATATACGGTGGCCCAGTATCACGTGCGGCCCCTAAACGTAAACCCAACACTTAAATGGATCCAACCAAACCAAGTTATATTCAAGTAAATTCACATTCAACAAGTTTATCATAATGAGAAGTTAAATGAAAAGTTTAATATAACGAGAGCGTGGAATGAGAGAATTACGAGAAGTTAGAATCACAAGATCAAACGATACTAACCTTGAAAGTTCGGGTTGTCACATCATCCCCCACTTGAAAGAAATTTCGTCCTGCAATTTGATAAGCAATCCAAAATAACATGGCGTTAGGTCAGGATGACTGTATATTTTCCGTAGTTGCCACATCATCCCCAACTTGAAGGAAATTTCGTCCCAAAATTTACCTAGTTGCATCAGGATTTATTTAGCAGTGCTGAATCATGTAAGGATACTTGAGCTTTAATCTGATACTCGAGTTCCCGCGTGAACTCAACTAACTCTCATGATTAGGATTCGACTATGCCAACGAACCCTAACTTTTTGATCCATGATTTCGATGGTTTCCTCGACAAACCACAACCTGTCGTCGACTTTCAGTTCCTGCGACGGTATAACAAGTGTTCCATCAGACAAACACTTCCCTAGGGTTGAGATGTGGAAACGTTGTGAACATTACCCAGTTTGTCAGATAACTTGTGTTTGTAGGCCATGCCCCTGATGCTTTCCTGAATTCTGTATGTCCCTACCTATTGTAAACTAAGCTTACCACATTTTCCACAGCGTACCGCACCCTCCCAGGGCGAGACTTTCGATTATGATACATTCGCCTACAGCGAACTCCCAGTGTTTCCTAAGCTCATCAGCTTTCCTGACGGTCACGCGTTGCCGCCAACGATTTCCGATCTAAGTAATCTTCCCAAGAGTTTCGAGTACAAGTCCTAGACCTGTGATTAGGTTTTCACCCACCTTAATCCAACAAGGAGACTAGCGTTACTGTCCATGCAATGCCTCAAACAGAGCTGTCTGAGTACTAGAATGGTAGTTGTTGTAGTAAATTCAACCGGAGGTAGGTGTCCTTCTAATTTTACTAAGTCAATCACACACATGCTCGAAACATGTCTTCAAGTGTCTAGATGGGTCGTAAGATAAATTTTATATAGGGTCGTAAGATAAGCGGTCTAAACAACCGCTTAGACTTTCGAACCCGACCCGTTTGGTCGATCATTAGGATCCGACCAAGCATTTATTGTGACCATAGTTGTATAGGGAATAACCTTCCGAGGTTATACCTTATGGTCACTTCGTTAACTTAGTTATATGATAGGTAGTTTATATGCTTTAGGAAAATGACCAAAATGCCCTTTTTACGCATAAATTCATTTTTAGCATATGTAACATAAATTTTGGCATCTAAACTGATTAGGCAACATTATTAAACAGGTTAAGGCATATAATACTTGTCATAGGACTAGTTAGGCGGTTCGAACGCGTTTTACGCGAATGACGCGTTAAAGTGGCGTAAGCTACCTTAACGAGTCGTAATGGGCCGTAAGCACTTAGGTTAGGTTTCGTTTTAGAATGTAGGCTTTGTTAAACCATATTACATGAGTCCCTACACTCATTTGGTTTACGAAACCTCATTTTATCCGATCCTCCGATTTAGGTCCGTTTATTAACGTAGTTACCTATATTAGGTGCCGTTTGATTTCCGCGATCCCTCTAGCTTTTCTTGGTTGTTAGTCAAGACTTCTAAGCATCCTCAAGTGAGTACATAGTCCCCTATTTTAATGTTTTCAAATGTTTTGGGGTGAAACACATGTGCCTACTTGTTACTTTGGTGTTTTTCATGATTTTATATCATATGCTTGTTATGTTCATTAGTACATATATAGTACATGATTTCATTATGTTTTGCTATGTATGTTCACTTAACATGCTAGCACATTGATTTTTATATATTACATTTTGTTGCATATGTTCACTCAGCATATGGACACATTGTTTTACATTTTGAACCATTTGTAACTATTTGATTTATATGAACTGTTAGTAACTGTTTGATTATGTGAACCGTTTGAAACTGTTTGATTATGTGAACCGTTTGTAACTGTTTGATTTATATGAACCATTTGTAACTGTTTGATTATGTGAACCGTTTGGTATTGTTTAAACCGTTAGGTTAGGGAAGTGATTAGGTAACGGGGCGGGTGTAATGTGTTAAAAGCATGGTGGATACGCCGCTGGTACTTCCTATATATAAGTGCTTTTAATACATTATATATCGTTGCGTTATTAGATCACTTGGGCAAGTTTATCAAAATAAAGTTATATTACAAGGTTTTTCTAACAATATAAAACATTCGAGTTTTATTTCAAAAACGATTTACAATTTGGGTTTATATGAACAAATGTTTTGGAGTTAAGATTCATGGTATCGAGGTTTTATAAAACAAATCTGTTTTGACTTAGTTATTTCAATTTACATTACAAACATTTTACAAAACTTGGTTTTCTAATTATCAATTTACAAAGGTGTTTAAGTTATATTTTCAAAACATAAACGAGCCATGAATCTGACACTCTCATAAAATCCTATGTACTCGCCGTCATTTTATGCTGACGTATTTTCACATGTGTTTCAGGTACCAGAGTTGGGATTCGAAGCTGAAAAGATGTCATCCTGTTTTATCTTCCACGAACACGGCATCCTCCCAAACCCTGAAGTCACACTTAGGTAAACTTCGCGTGGAGTTGCTCCTCCCCTAGGAGTACTATGATAAGGTACGAGTGCTGCTCATAGTGTTCCTTTCTCGATTCATGTGATCCATAAAGCTGTTGGTGTACAGAAAATCGTAATGGCCGTACTGCGTTTGAAATGTCGTCTTAGGTACATCCTTCTCCTAGACTTCCATCTGATGATTGCCCGATCTCACGTCGGTTTCCGAGTAGATGATTTGACCCTTGCAGCTGGTCAAGAGAGTCGTCAGTGAGGTAATGGGTGATGGTTTCCGACCAGCATCTTGCGGGGATCTCAATAATCATTACATATGTCCAACGAAAAGCTTATCCTCACGGATATAATCGGGGCTCCCCAGAGTGAAAAACTAGGTCCAACAAAACTCCTGTCCTATAGTTCCTGTGGTTGATTAGATAGTTCTTGCAACCCTCCTGGTGCAAGACGGTAAGGAGTACGAGTAATCAGGGCTGCTCCTGGCGTGAGATCAAACTGAGATTCTTTCATAAACCTGAAAGTTCCTCAGGTAGCACACCGAGAGGGGTTATGATCAATTGGTGGATCCTCGATCCTCTTTTCCTTAGCCTTAACATCAGTAACGGTTGCTAACATAGCGGGGTAATCCCTCCGTAGACACTTTCTGGGCTTTCATCACTGATGTGATGCTAACCGTTACACCATTCTGACACTTCAAAGTATAAAGCGACGCAAAATTTTTCTTCCCACAGGGTATATCTACGCGATATCTAGATAACCAACCTACACAACTGCTGCATCGAAATTATCAAGGATAGCAGAAGGAAGGTCGACGTCGAACACTTGTCTCACAAGGTCGAGTTTGCATCCCTACGAACATATGAAGTTTCAATCGACTTACCATCAGTCGATTCCATAACAGGTTCGGTTTCAAGAAGCATCAGGGTTAAACAGAACAGAGACGAAGCGATTCGTTATCAAGAACGCGTAGGCCACCATGCTGTTGTATTCCTGGTGTCGCCCACGCCAATCCTAAATGCCCCTCCACGAGCATCATTTCCAGTGTTGTTGTTATCGTTACGAGGATTTCCAGTACTGTCGTCGTTCCCTTGGTTGTTGTCGTCTTGATTCAACAACGGCTGACCCATGCCGTAGGCACCTTCATTTCCATACTATAGGTTATGATTATGAGTACCTTGATGTTTCCGTGACTGTTGCCTCTACTGTTGTTGCTCGAAACGGAGCCCTACGATCTCTCACCAGCAAGGTCCATCATAACACATTCCGTGCCGCGTCCTAAGGTACTGCTCATTGCGCTGGCAGTTATACATTCCTTTATATAGTCAATTGTCATCGTGTATGTCCCGTTTGGTTCGTAAGAGTTAACTCCCATAAGTCACTGACTAGGGTTAAGGGTTCGATTGAAGTCAGTGTGCTGGTGTCCATTGCCGGTAATCAGGGTCGTTCTAATACTGAGGTCGGTAATGCACTACGCTCATCCTCTTGTCCATCGATCTCGTAAGTTGATTGAGTAATGCACGGTATATTGCGAGAGTGTTGCAGAAGTGATCGCACTTCGGGATCTAAGGCGTCAATACACAGAGTTCCAACAAATGAAAAGGAGTGAAAAGGTATCGACCAATCTTTGACACTGCAACATCCAACTCAGGGATGTTCGTACAAGCACCTAACACTCTACACAGTTCGCTAGGTGTTCAGATGGGTGTTCAGGTAATACTCGATAGCATCGAGATTCAGAAGGATTCAGAGAGGAGTGAAAAGATCACGTTCGAGTAAGAGACAGTCACTGCTATGACTCTTATAGACTGTTGTGTTTCAGATCGATCAAATAATGGAACAGAACCCCTTTTTCACTCGTTAAGTCTCACTGGGACTCACATGCACCCCACATTATTATTATGTGTGCACCCACAATAATATTGTGATTTGCATGCTCATCTCAGCTCCTCCTAACTTATGTCAAATGGTTCCTCAAACTCGAGTAGAAAGCAAAGAACATCACAAAACACGAGTTACGAATGTCTAAGGAAACACCACACTACCAATCACATAACACATGCAAGTAATGAATTCATACTGTTGTGCTAAACGTTCAATCACATGCAATATCATATGTAAGTGTTCACTAGTTATGCAGTACAATGAGTAAACGAGAGATGAACCTTGCAGACTGGAGCTGAGTGTCATGGTCGTATTCATAACTTGTTCGGTTATAGTCTGGTTTTATAAAAACATTTTAAAACCAAATTAACTATAACCAGTGGCTCTGATACCAAACTGCCAAACCCCCAAAATACCACCTGCGGAAACACCGCGGGGCATGTGACGTACCAGGATCTAGCCACCAATCACATCGAACTCATAATAATAACATTTCAAATAACTTTCATTTATTAGTATAAAACGTTACATTACATTTAATCAGCGGAAGCATAATACAAACGTCATTAAGGTTCGTAACTCGTATGTATAAAATCCATTAAACTTGTCTTGTGATTCCTGGTAATTTGACCCATGACCACTCCAGCATCCCAGACGGTAAGTCCCAACAACATGTAGCTAAAGGCCTGTAAGCATGCAGAAAAACGTGTATCAGACAACGCTGGTGAGTTCACTGATTTGTTAAACCGTTCGTTACCGATTACTGATTCATGTTATGTTATGCTGTGTTATGTTGATAATAACTCGATACCGCAGACGGCCCTTTTTGTCCTTCCCCTATGCTCTATCAAACATTGGTCATGATTTAAAGTTATTAGTTCACGCCCGTCCTATCTAGGTACGTCGTGAGGGTGCCAAACCTAATAGCGCTATCAACTAATAACCCCGTTGTCTTACAAGCAACTAACCCGGTAGTAATGATGGGACTTAAGTGATAGAGAGTGGGTGTATTATCCAACCATAACGTTTACTGAAAACCTGTCACACCCCCAAAATCCACTCGCGGAGTACCACCGCTTGGAGGCGTGACATGACCAGGATCAAGCCACCAATCATATTGAACCTATAAGTAAATAGTAAAAGTCATTCATCGATACAATAGGTGCTTTCAAAACCAATCATAAATAAGTGCGTAGCGGAAGCGATAATGTAAGACCCAGCATAAGTTTAAGTACAAAAAGTCATAATGTTTAATCAACACATTCACGATCCATGTCCACAACGACCGTGCCTCCCGTGCAAACTCCAAAAGTACCTAAGGTCCTGCAAGGCATGTAACAGAGAGTCAACAACTAGTTGAGCGAGTTCACAGTAAGTAAGTTCGTAAATGCAAGTTCGTTTCGTAACGTGCGGCTATACTGGGCCGATAGTATATTCTATTAGTGGGGGCTTCCCATGTTTGCATATACACTAGACTATTTGCAACCATAAGTGTTCTTCTTACCGAGAACAGTAGTACGTACAAAGTTTACGTAGGTTTTACGTAAGTGTCCTTCACAACCGAGGACAGGGGTACGCGGGGGTTTACGTAGGTTTTACGTAAGTGCCTGACACAACCCGAGGCAGTAATGAATATAAGTTTACGTAGGTTTTACGTAAGTGCCCTTCACAACCGAGGACAGTGATGTGTACAAGTATACGTAGGTTTTACGTATGTATCCTGCGCATCCGAGGACGATGGTAGATAGTCTAGTAACATTGTAAGTACAAATCCATTCCTTCAATCCCATTCCCAACCCCGGGAATCCCATGCCTTGGTAAGAGTGTGAACTCACCTTGTTTGCTCGGTATGCTAAGTTAAGTGCTCACAATTAATCAGTCAAGTCCTATAGTGCACGTACGTTCAGTCAGTACATGTTTGTAAGATTTTGCATGAATTCACTATCACAGAAATACCACAGAGTGTGTCTAGCAATTTGCATTCTTGTATCATGTAAACAGTTACTCATGTTCAAACCATTCATGTTACACATAAAAGTCTTTTGTAGTTTATTCTATTATAAATATCCAATAATTCACTTAACAGAATTAACATCCAACAGAACTAACAACTAACTGGGTTTAGAAGTAAATCAACTCAACAGAACCAATAAACTTAACAAAGTTACCATACTATCTGAATTAATAAACTGAGTAATTAAACCAACTAGGTTTATTTATTTAACGGAGTTACCCTCTTAACAGGGTTAACTTAACTAACACAGTTAACAAGTTAACAGTAAACAATTAATCTAAGTCGCCAATATGGCGAAATCCCCCTTATGGCCGAAAACACCCTTATGGCCGAAAACCCCATTGTTGCCGAAATCCCTCCTTGTGTTCGAAATCCCTTATATGCCGAAAACACATAATGTGCCGAAATCACTAGTGGGCCGAAAACACTCTTTGGGCCGGAATTGTTTGGGCCGAAATCACTTAAGTGATTTCGTCCATTTTAAAGATGTGGGTGATTTCGCTACTATTCATCATCATCAACAACACTTCTGTAACATATGTAAAACCCAGAAACTTTATAATCTCACTATGGTTACATGATTAATCATCTACAAAGTTATTTAATCAATCATTGATATAAAACAAATACTCTACCAAAACTTTGTGAGATCAAGAACATACTTGAAGCAGTTTATCTTTTATTAACATATACCCACTGTTGATCAAAACATCAAATATACAGAAGGTTCATAGATAATAATCATCTATCAAGCACACAATAATCAATCACATAATCACATATATACATACAACATGATTAAACATCCAAAAATCATACGATATGCAACAAGAAACAACTAAATCATGAAATCACTAACCAAGGATTAAACAGAGGTTTTTGCTTCAAGATGAGGGGTTCAGTTTGTGGGTTTCAGATGTAGAGAGAGAGAACAAAGTGATAAGGTTTGGTAAGTGGGTAACGTCTCGGAGAAGATTGTGATTAAATAATTATATATAATACCCCACTGGGCCTAAAGCCCATCTCTGATTTCGCCAAACATTCTGGACGAAAACACTAAAGTGTTTTCATCACTTGGGTGATTTCATGGGTATTGTTTTCAGTGAGTTCCATCCTTATTTAACATGTTAATTAGTACAAAGCCTTATTAACATACACTCACATATAATAAATATTATGGATCCCAAGTATAAAATATCAAACGAAATACGATATAACGTATTACAAAGGTAAGCGTTGTGAAACAACGAGTCGTGTAAACAAACGACATAATAAAAAAAAAGTTAACGTGCACTAAATGCGAAGCTGGAAATCTTGGAAACTCGAGTTGTCACAAAACCGATGCATATCCCCTACAAGGATAGCGTTGTGAAATCCGCCTCACATCCCCAACAAGGATGTGGGTGTTTGAAAACCGCCTCATATCCCCTACAAGGATATGGGTTTACGAAAATCCGTTTACAAGTTTTATCTGTTTGATTGTCCCCACCGGGCGCATGCTTGTTTTGAGAGAAGTGAACTCACCTTGGTTTGCTCGGTAAGATTAGTTACTTGTTTAATAGTCGATCAAACACGTCCTAGCATGGTTACCGATAACAATTAGTTTCATGTGCACATAAACCACACATTTCACGTACAGTTAATTCATGTATTCCTTGTTCACATACCACACAATTTATGCACAAGTAGCACACGTATTAATAAAGCCTTAATAGTCAACACATCAGTCCAATATCAACAAGTATTCACTTAGCATGCACTCTGTTCAAAAGCAGATTCACCCCATGATCTCATGTTTACAAGATGCATACACTTAACCAGTCACCTCATTAAGCAATTTCAAAAGTAGGAATTTCAAGTTTTCACATAATGGAAGTAAATTTCCATTCCTATTATAATCATACATATCATAATTACACATATCATTTATCACCTCAATTATAAGGAACCCGTCATTCCATTCAGTCGTTGATATAATTGATATACCCATGTATTCATCAAGGAGTCCACTATAAAACAACCTTAAACCACAAGTCAAATCATCATGTTATTCCTACGGCGAAAAACATATTTCGTCAGAACCATGCACGACGAAACATCCCCTAGTTTTGTCGGAATATATAACGAAACATCTCCAAGTTTCATCGGGGTATATATGACGAAACGTCCCCTAGTTTCGTCGGGGTTCTGTCAAGCTCAGTGATTCTGGGGGAAGATACAGACGGTTACAATCCCCTAGTGTGTGATCCGTAAACAAATACATGTTTCACCATCAAATCAATCACTAACTAAACCATTTCCTATGACTCTCAACCATACTCAATTCTTGATCAAGATTAACCCATATCCGTTAACAATCATGTAGAACCGTCGGACCCTAGTTATCGTTTAACATTATGTAACCCTAAGTCTGTCGATCATAAACAACGAATCACTAACAGTAATCACAATACATTTATGTGCAATCATGGATCATTCAATAATCATACAACAATAATCATCAACAATAACCATTAAATCACAATACATCGAATCACTAATTGTCAGTTACGGCTACATCGTGATACACATACAACCACAGTTCATGCAACAATAATCATTCAATCACAGACTACACATCGGAATTAATCTTTCGAACAAAGTCAAGACACTAACCTTAACTATGCATTGATCCGAATGATCGAGATGGGAAAGCTTCGGGGCCTCCTAAATGCCGTCGCTCAGAGGTTGAGATGGGAGAGGGGATTCTAGGGTTTGAGGCAAGAGATAATACGTATCCTAAATACATATTATGTGTGGGCTGAAACATGCGACAATGTTTGGGCCAGTTTGGATTCAAGTTGTGTAGGATCGAGTAACGACCAAAACGAGTCTTTCAGAAGAGTTCTAGACCAAAACGAGAGGCGGAATCAGACGTTTCGGTGTCGGTTCAGCTTGATTTGCACTAGAAAGTAGTTTAACCGTCTTGTTTATTGATATGACACGTTTACAGACCCGTAGACACTTCAGCAGAGCTTCGCTGCTGGAATGGGAGAAAAAAATTACAAATGAAATGACTAAACTCCCTATTTATAGAGTTTCTAATTCCCCTTGAAAGTGCCATGTTTCTAATTCCCCTTGAAAGTGTCATGTTTCTAATTCCCCTTGAAAGTGCCATGTCTATTTCGTGGGGAATAGACATTTCGTTGGAAATGATCTCTAAAACTCTATTTTCCTGAACTACGTGACTCGATCTAACTATTTTATTACAAGACTCGATACAAGACGAAGTCGACAGACGTATGCACCAACAAGTTGCGAGAACTGGGCCAAAGGTTCACAAGGGTTTAAGTGAATTAAAGTGTATGTGTGGGCTCAAACAACTGTGGGCTCAAACAACTCAGGCCGGACCCATGTCTACAAAACTAAAATGTGTGTGTGTGCGTGTGGCCCAACACACTCGCGACCCAATGCATATACGGTGGCCCAGTATCATGTGCGGCCCCTAAATGTAAACCCAACACTTAAATGGATCCAACCATGCCAAGTTATAATCAAGTAAATTCACATTCGACAAGTTTATCATAATGAGAAGTTAAATGAAAAGTTTAATATAACGAGAGCGTGGAATGAGAGAATTACGAGAAGTTAGAATCACAAGATCAAACGATACTAACCTTGAAAGTTCGGGTTGTCACATCATCCCGAACTTGAAAGAAATTTCGTCCCGAAATTTGATAAGCAATCCAAAATAACACGGCGTTAGGTTAGGATGACTGTATATTTTCCGTAGGTGCCACATCATCCCCAACTTGAAGGAATTTTCGTCCCGAAATTTACCTAGTTGCATCAGGATTTATTCAGTAGTGCTGAATCATGTAAGGATACTTGAGCTTTAATCTGATACTCGAGTTCCCGCGTGAACTCAACTAACTCTCATGATTAGGATTCGACTATGCCAATGAACCCTAACTTTTCGATCAATGATTTCGATGGTTTCCTTGACAAACCGTAACCTGTCATCGACTTTCAGTTCCTGTGACGGTATAACAAGTGTTCCATCAAACAAACACTTCCCTAGGGTTGAGATGTGGAAACGTTGTGAACATTACCCAGTTTGTCAGATAACTTGAGTTTGTAGGCCATGTCCCTGATGCTTTCCAGAATTCCGTATGTCCCAACCTATCGTAAACTAAGCTTACCACATTTTCCACAGCGTACCGCACCCTCCCAGGGCGAGACTTTCGATTATGATACGTTCGCCTACAACGAACTCCCAGTGTTTCCTAAGCTCATCAGCTTTCCTGATGGTCATGCGTTGCCGCCAACAATTTCCGATCTAAGTAATCTTCCCAAGAGTTTCGAGTACAAGTCCTAGACCTGTGATTAGGTTGTCACCCACCTTAATCCAACAAGGAGACTAGCGTTCTTGTCCATGCAATGCCTCAAACAGAGCTGTCTGAGTACTAGAATGGTAGTTGTTGTAGTAAATTCAACCAGAGGTAGGTGTCCTTCTAATTTTACTAAGTCAATCACACACATGCTCGCAGCATGTCTTCAAGTGTCTAGATGGTTCGTTTACTCTGACCATCTGTCCTATGGTGACAAGTAATGCTCATGCCTAGACGTGAGCCAAGAGTGTCGTGTAGTGCCTGTCATAAATCAGGTATAGATTTACACTAGAGGTAACAGGAGTTGGCACCTTGTGCCTAAAAGCCTCCTTTCTCAGAGGAACATTCACAAGCTGTAAAAACTCATCAGTTTCCTTGATTGCAAGAAAGTGTGCTGGTTACGTGAGACAATCAACGATCGCCCAGGTGGTATTGTCTCCGTTTCGGGTTGTAAGTAGACTAGTGACAAGATCCATGGCAGTCTGTTCTCACTTCCATATGGGTGATCTGGTCGTTGGTACAAAGCAGTAGGTTTCTGATATTCCACCTTGACTTTCGCACAAGTCATACATCGTTCATATGTTCGGCTATGTGGGCCTTCATGCCCAGTTACCAGTACCAGGCTTGTAGATCGTAATACCTCCTATCGGAATCCAAGCGACTAGAATATCAAGCCTGGTGTGGTTCACTCAACACAAGTTCCTTAGGATTGCTGTATAGTGAGGTCCACATTCGTCCCATGAAGTAGCGAATATCATTCCACGTGCCCAAAAGTTGCTATTCCATGCCCCGCATGGACCCAATCTTGAAATTTCTCTTCCTGTAATGCTTCGGTTTAAGCAGGGCAAGTCTGATCAAGTAGGTTAAAGTCGATGGTGTACCGTGAGGCTCATACACGTCCAGGTTTCACTGTTGAAATCATTACAAAGGTTTCATCCAGCGATGCCATTACATGTTTTAGCTCCTTTAAAACAATGGTACACGGGAGGCCCTTGTGATCGGTCTAAGTAGCGCATCTGGTACCGTCCAAGTAATGCCTCTAACTTAAATCCAAAGACCATGGTTTCCATCACAGGTTGTGATTCGTGCAATTCGTCTTGTAATTCCACTGCGTAAGCCATCACTTTCTCGTGTTGTATCGGCGTGTAACTGGGACTCTGATTCGAATCTTCATGATATACCACTAGATCACCTGTACCCTCGGATAGAAGCGATGCTCAGTGCATTGCAGAGTTAGGATTCGAAGCTGAAAAGATGTCCTCCTGTTTTGTCTTCCACGAACACGGCACCCTCCCAAACCCTGAAGTCACCCTTAGGTAAACTTCGCGTGGAGTTGCTCCACCCCTAGGAGTACTATGATAAGGTACGAGTGCTACTCATAGTGTTCCTTTCTCGATTCATGTGATCCATAAAGCTTTTGGTGTACAGAAAATCGTAATGGCCATACTGCATTTGAAATGTCGTCTTAGGTACATCCTCCTTCTGGACTTCCATCTGATGATTGCCCGATCTCACGTCGGTTTCTGAGTAGATGGTTTGACCCTTGCAGCTGGTCAAGAGAGTCGTCAGTGAGGTAATGGGTGATGGTTTCCGACCAGCATCTTGCGGGGTTCTCGATAATCATTACATATGTCCAACGAAAAGCTTATCCTCACGGATATAATCGGGGCTCCCCGGAGTGAAAAACTAGGTCCAACAAAACTCCTTTCCAATAGTTCCTGTGGTTGATTAGATAGTTCTTGCAACCCTCCTGGTGCAAGACGGTAAGGAGTACGAGTAATCAGGGCTGCTCCTGGCACGAGATCAAACTGAGATTCTTTCATAAAAATGTGGGAGTAAACCTGAAAGTTCCTCGGGTAGCACACCGAGAGGGGTTACGATCAATTGGTGGATCCTCGATCCTCTTTTCCTTAGCCTTAACATCAGTAACGGTTGCTAACATAGCGGGGTAATCCCTCCATAGACGCTTTCTGGGCTTTCATCGCTGATGTGACGCTAACCGTTACACCATTCTGACACTTCAAAGTATAAAGCGACGCAAAATTTTTCTTCCCACAGGGTATATCTACGCGATATCTAAATAACCAACCTACACAACTGCTGCATCGAAATTATCAAGGATAGCAGAAGGAAGGTCGACGTCGAACACTTGTCTCACAAGGTTGAGTTTGCATCCCTACGAACATATGAAGTTTCAATTGACTCACCATCAGTCGATTCCATAACAGGTTCGGTTTCAAGAAGCATCAGGGTTAAACAGAATAGAGACGAAGCGATTCGTTATCAAGAACGTGCAGGCCACCATGCTGTTGTATTCCTGGCGTCACCCACGCCAATCCTAAATGCCCCTCCACGAGCATCATTTCCAGTGTTGTTGTTATCGTTACGAGGATTTCCAGTACTGCCGTCGTTCCCTTGGTTGTTGTCGTCTTGATTCAACAACGGCTGACCCATGCCGTAGGCACCTTCATTTCCATACTATAGGCTATGATTACGAGTACCTTGATGTTGCCGTGACTGTTGCCTCTACTGTTGTTGCTCGAAACGGAGCCCTACGATCTCTCACCAGCAGGGTCCATCATAACACATTCCGTGCCGCATCCTAAGGCACTGCTCATTGCGCTGGCAGTTATACATTCCTTTCTATAGTCAATTGTCATCGTGTATGTCCCGTTTGGTTCGTAAGAGTTAACTCCCATAAGTCGCTGACTAGGGTTAAGGGTTCGATTGAAGTCAGTGTGTTGGTGTCCATTGCTGGTAATCAGGGTCGTTCTAATACTGAGGTCGGTAATGCACTTCGGGATCTAAGGCATCAATACACAGAGTTCCAACCAATAAAAAGGAGTGAAAAGGTATCGACCAATCATTGACGCGGCAACATCCAACTCAGGGATGTTCGTACAAGCACCTAACACTCTACACAGTTAGCTAGGCCTTCAGATGGGTGTTCAGGTAATACTCGATAGCATCGAGATTCAGAAGGATTCAGAGAGGAGTGAAAAGATCACGTTCGAGTAAGAGACAGTCACTGCTATGACTCTTATAGACTGTTGTGTTTCACATCGATCAAATAACGGAACAGAACCCCTTTTTCACTCGTTAAGTCTCATTGGGACTCACATGCACCCCACATTATTATTATGTGTGCACCCACAATAATATTGTGATTTGCATGCTCATCTTTGCTCCTCCTAACTCATGTCAAATGGTTCCTCAAACTCGAGTAGAAAGCAAAGAACATCACAAAACACTAGTCACGAATGTCTAAGGAAACACCACACTACCAATCACATACACATGCAAGTAATGAATTCAAACTGTTGTGCTAAACGTGCAATCACATGCAATATCATATGTAAGTGTTCACTAGTTATGCAGTACAATGAGTAAACGAGAGACGAACCTTTCAGTCTGGAGCTGAGTGTCATGGTCGTATTCAGAACTTGTTCGGTTATAGTCTGGTTTTATAAAAACGTTTTAAAACTAAGTTCACTATAACAAGTGGCTCTGATACCAAACTGTCATACCCCCAAAATACCACCTGCGGAAACACCGCGGGGCGTGTGACGTACCAGGATCTAGCCACCAATCACATCGAACTCATAATAATAACATTTCAAATAACTTTCATTTATTAATATAAAACGTTTCATTACATTTAATCAGCGGAAGAATAATACAAACGTCATTAAGGTTCGTAACTCGTATGTATAAAAGCCATTAAACTTGTCTTGTGATTCCTGGTAATTTGACCCATGACCACTCCAGCATCCCAGACAGCAAGTCCCAACAACATGTACCTAAAGGCCTGTAAGCATGCAGAAAAACGTGTATCAGACAACGCTGGTGAGTTCACTGATTTGTTAAACTGTTCGTTACCGATTACTGATTCATGTTATGTTATGCTGTGTTATGTTAATAATAACTCGATACCGCAGACGGCCCTTTTTGCCCTTCCCCAATGCTCTATCAAACATTGGTCATGATTTAAAGTTATTAGTTCACGCCCGTCCTATCCAGGTACGTCGTGAGGGTGCCAAACCTAATAGCGCTATCAACTAATAACCCCGTTGCCCTACAAGCAACTAACCCGGTAATAATGATGGGACTTAAGTGATAGAGAGTGAGTGTATTATCCAACCATAACGTTTACTGAAAACTGATGCATATCCCCTGCAAGGATAGCGTTGTGAAATCCGCCTCACATCCCCTACAAGGATGTGGGTGTTTGAAAACCGCCTCATATCCCCTACAAGGATATGGGTTTACGAAAATCTGTTTACAAGATTTGTCTGTTTGATTGTCCCCACCGGACGCATGCTTGTTTTGAGAGAAGTGAACTCACCTTGGTTTGCTCGGTAAGATTAGTTACTTGTTTAATAGTCGATCAAACACGTCCTAGCATGGTTACCGATAACAATCAGTTTCATGTGCACATAAACCACACATTTCACGTACAGTTAATTCACGTATTCCTTGTTCACATTCCACACAATTTATGCACAAGTAGCACACGTATAAATCAAGCCTTAATAGTCAACATATCAGTCCAATATCAACAAGTATTCACTTAGCATGCACTCGGTTCAAAAGCAGATTTACCCCATGAACTCATGTTTACAAGATGCATACACTTAACCAGTCACCTCATTAAGCAATTTCAATAGTAGGCATTTCAAGTTTTCACATAATGGAAGCAAATTTCCATTCCTATTATAATCATACATATCATAATTACACATATCATTTATCACCTCAATTATAGGGAACCCGTCATTCCATTCAGTCGTTGATATAATTAATATACCCATGTATTCATCAAGGACTCCACTATAAAACAACCTTAAACCACAAGTCAAATCATCATGTTATTCCTACGGCGAAAAACATATTTCATCAGAACCATGCACGACGAAACATCCTCAAGTTTCGTCGGAATATATAACAAAACATCTCCAAGTTTCGTCGGGGTATATATGACGAAACATCCCCTAGTTTCGTCTGGGTTTAGTCGAGCTCAGTGATTCTGGGGGAAGATACAGACGGTTACAATCCCCTAGTGTGCGATCCGTAAACAAATACATGTTTCACCATCAAATCAATCACTAGCTAAACCAATTCCTATAACTCTCAACCATACTCAATTCTTGATCAAGATTAACCCATATCCGTTAACAATCATGTAGAACCGTCGGACCCTAGTTATCGTTTAACATTGTGCAACCCTAAGTCTGCCGATCATAAACAACGAATCACTAACAGTAATCACAATACATTTATATGCAATCATGGATCATTCAATAATCATACAACAATAATCATCAACAATAACCATTTAATCACAATACATCGAATCACTAATCGTCAGTTACGGCTACATCGTGATACACATACAACCACAGTTCATGCAACAATAATCATTCAATCACATACTACACATCGGAATTAATCTTTCGAACAAAGTCAAGACACTAACCTTAACTCTGCATTGATCCGAATGATCTAGATGGGAAAGCTTCGGGGCCTCCTAAATGCCGTCGCTCCGAGGTTGAGAGGGGAGAGGGGATTCTAGGGTTTGAAGCAAGAGATAATACGTATCCTAAATACATATTATGTGTGGGCTGAAACATGCGACAATGTTTAGGCCGGTTTGGATTCAAGTTGCGAGAACTGGGCCAAAGGTTCACAAGGGTTTAAGTGAATTAAAGTGTATGTGTGGGCTCAAACAACTCGGGCCGAACCCATGTCTACAAAACTAAAATGTGTGTGTGTGTGTGTGGCCCAACACACTCGCGACCCAATGGATATACGGTGGCCCAGTATCATGTGCGGCCCCTAAACGTAAACCCAACACTTAAATGGATCCAACCACGCCAAGTTATAATCAAGTAAATTCACATTCGACAAGTTTATCATAATGAGAAGTTAAATGAAAAGTTTAATATAACGAGAGCATGGAATGAGAGAATTATGAGAAGTTAAAATCACAAGATCAAACGATACTAACCTTGAAAGTTCGGGTTGTCACAAACACCATGTGATTTTTTACGTTTTAAAAAATAATCAAATTTTGAAAGTTAGGATCCATTATTTCTCATTTTAGGTGCATAAAATATACATCTGTCTTATAGACATTGGATATAAAGTAGTTAAACGAGTCGTATTCATGTTTAAAATTTTTGTTGTTCGCTTTATCAGATACCTGTTAAACCTGCTAAGACACGATCTGCCAGCCCTATGACAAACATGCCCTCATGTGCAAGTCACATGACCATATTTAACAAAAAAAATCTGACTGAGTTAGGGCTAAAGGACATAACGTGTAGGATTTTGAAACGTTATGGAAAAATCTCTTCAAATTTAAAGGCAAAGGACACCGCCTGTAATTTGGTACAGACATAAAGAACAAAACTTGTAATTTACTAGTTTCATAATAATAATATGTGATCTGTTTAATCGAAATGCCTATATCATGTAAAATGTAGCTTTAGTTTATTAGTAATATCATTTGTTGTTTCGATTTTTTGTTTGGATTACTTGCTATGACATGATTCCACTAAAACATTTGCTAACTTTGTGTAAGTACTTATATATTCTTCTTCTTCTTCTTCTTCTTCTTCTTAATACATACATGTCTACTCGTCCTGCATCTATGCCTGAAAGTTCTTCGTCTTAATTGCAAACTATCAATGTATGTCTTGTCGACCGTCACGTCATACTATCCATCAATCCTATATGCCAAACAATCCACCATCGTGGCAAAGCCTTGACGCTCGTCACTTTGAAGTTTGAATTTTCATTTGCAGCATTAATAAAGCCAAATCAGTGAGTGATACATGACTATTGTATGTCTTATAAAGACCATATCTCAGTTCACATACGAAGTGTTTTTCATTATTATTATTATTATTATTATTATTATTATTATTATTATTATTATTATTATTATTATTATTATTATTATTATTATTATTATTATTATTATGGAAAGATTAGATTAGAATATCTGATTTTGAACATGTCAAGGCACTACAGGAAAGTGAGTTCTATCAAGATGTAAAAAGTACAACAACACAATGGCACAGGCAGATCCAAAATAAGGGTCCTATAATTCTTGCATGGGTCAATAACTAGGTTAGTTTGATAGAGCAACTGCACCGAAAAGGCGAAACCAAGGGATTTCCAGATTGCGGCAACACATTTGTAAAATCAAATAATCTTATTTCATAAGCTCTTTTAACATTTGTGCAGTGGCGAATAAGATGGTGCATCAAAAATAAGTTGTAACCGGTTTGTTGAATGAATTTGTGCATGTGTAGAGTATTTTGGGCTTTACTATTTCATTGACAGAATGGCATCCAGCGGATTATTAACGAACGAATTCGGACACAAGAATTAAGAATCATACATCATCTATATAATCATATGCAGGAACAAGAATTCTAAATAAGAGTCTTTGTATTGATCGAAAAATGGTAACAACCAAAAGTACAGAATCTGTTTACAAATATGTGTATATATATAGCCGTAAACTTAACCGTCGGGACTATCTGTTAACCGACAAACCGTTTGGCATGGCAGTTATATCATTCGGTTGACCCATTTCATAATTTGACCCATAATAATTAACTTAATACATAATGCATAATAGAATTATAAAAGTATAGTTTATAATTCCAATACCCTCCCTTAAACTAGACTTTTATGTAACTAGTTTAGGATTGAGTTAAAGCCTTCATTCTTTTGTTTCTTCCCGATCCATAGACTGAGTTGAAATTTTGATTGCTGCATTCTTAATGATGTGTTTTCACTCTTATTTGCCTCTTCTACTATCTTTATCATCATTATATCTACGATCATCGTAAACCGGACTTCCATCTTGATTATTTGTTTTCCTAACACTATCATCCCGTAAACGTTTGGCTTCGGGTATGTCTCGATACTTGGAATCGCGCGCTTTCTTCTCTTCCTTATGTATATAATCTCTATCATCCTCTTGTCTGCGTTTTCGGTCTCTACTTCTTTCACCTTTATCACTGTTTTCGATATATTTATCGTCCCTGTGTTTGTTATATCTTCCACTCTCACTTCGACGTTTAACGTCCCGACTTTTTCTATCGAATTCACCATCTTCTCTCTCTTTATCTTTACCGCCATTGTTACTCTTTTCTTTCACTTTCACATCCTCATCGGAACCTGAATGCTCTCTGTTGACTTTTCTTCCTCTTCCTTTGTCTTCATACAGCAAACATAAGAAGAAACGAAAAAATTTGTTTTTTTTTCTTTTCTTTTGTGCAGTAAATCAAAATTGATGTGACTTTTGGTTGTTTATTTGATCAAAATTCCTGTGATTCGGAGCTGATTGTTTTGTGTTCCTCTCTGCGATGCCATGTTTTCGTTCTTTGTCATTCTTTTAAATCTGATTCGTCTCTTGTTTCTCTACTTTGTATTAATCAAGTCCTGCATATGTCGTTCTTTTTCTTCTTCGATCACTGAAACAGAGTATTCATCAATTCTTTCCTTCGTTCGTATTATCTCCATTCATATATGAGAGTATGAACTCGGTGTCATATATGAATCTGATTAATTCCTTTTTCCACATATGAGAGTATGAACTCGGTGTCATATATGAATCAAATTAATCCATGTTCTTCGTTTCGAAGTTCCTTTTCCTTTTCTCCTTCCTCTGTTTCTTGATCAATCTTCTTCTTTAATTTTTCTGCGATGATTTTCTCTGTTTCATTCTTACTTCTTCAACACTGATGTTGTATATTCTGGATCATTTTCATAAATTCTTGATTCTTAATTCTTTTCGATTCGCGCAGCGGTATTCAATCATAGTCCGAGAATCATAACCATGCCCTGATACCACTTTATTGGCAATGGATTATTAACGAACGAATTCGGACACAAGAATTAAGAATCATACATCATTTATATAATCATATGCATGAACAAGAATTCTAAATAAGAGTCTTTGTATTGATCGAAATATGGTAACAAGCAAAAGTACAAAATCTGTTTACAATACGTGTATATATATATATAGCCGTAAACTTAACCGTCGGGACTATCTGTTAACCGACAAACCGTTTGGCATGGCAGTTATATCATTCGGTTGACCCATTACATAATTTGACCCATAATAATTAACTTAATACATAATACATAATAGAATTATAAAAGTATAGTTTATAATTCCAATAAGCTGAGGAAAAGGTTAGTAATGAAGTGTTTTTTATAGAATCGAAAGTTAGCCTGGCCATCAACTTGTTGGGTTTATCTTACCAATTAATAAAGATATAATAATATTCACATCAAACAAAACTTTTGTACAGTGTTTTCAATTTTTAGTTCAGAACTGTAGCAAACGATGGATGTATAATATATTTGGCGCTTTCGCCATTCGTTTTTATTAATGCTCTTCTCACGTCTTTTACGACGATTTGAAGCAATTCCATCAATGGGCTAGCCATTTTTTAAAGCAACAAGAGTATGGCAGGGGAAGGTCCGGGATCAACTCCAAAAGATAGCTCCTTGATTGGAATCTGCAACCAAAGAACACCGTTAGCCTTAACACGATAGGTGGCCTCCCGCGTTTGGACTCTGGCGTGAGAATCAGTAGAATGATCTTGAGAGTCTTAGTAAAGAGAATGGATAAGAGTTTAAGAGAGAGAGAGTGAGAGATTAACATACTTTTGGCTGGAACAAGACTCTTCTTTTATAGGCAGATTGTTCTGCCCCAGGGAGACTCATTCCAACTTAGTACCTTCTAGTTTTGGTAGGATATCCTTCCCTGATATTGCTTGCAGGGTTAGGCTTGCCTCTTTGGGTATGTTTCAGGTTTTATGTGTCTCAAGGACACCTTTTGTGATACCCCAAGAAAACGCACAACACAACTAGCTTCCTCAGCGACTATGTGCTAAATTTCGGGACGGAATTTCTTTCAACTTCAGGATGATGTGACAACCCGTAACTTCGAGGTAAAAACTGTTCGTTTCGCTTTTGAAAAATAATTATATATTGATCTTATTCGACGAATTAAATTATACTTATTTAATTTATAGTAACCAAATTCATATCGTGCTGAATCGACCTGAACCGTTTGAACTGAAGCACATGTCTCGCTTGTTGATCCAACCCACTCGGGTAACTCGAAACTTTTGAGGTCCGAACCATAACATAAATCGTATGCATTTATATTTATTTATTTAATTACATTGTTCAATATGATTGGTGGCTGGATCCTGGTCAGTCACGCCTCCTGCGGTGATACTCCGCATGTGGATTTTGGGGGTGTGACAGATTGGTATCAGAGCCATTGGTTATAGTGAACTTGGTTTTAAAAAGAGAAAGATCTTTTTGATAAAAACCAGACTATAACCTATTCA
>JARYGA010029334.1:0-49304 GCA_030545235.1 Helianthus tuberosus
AGTCTTCCAAATATCCCCAAGAGAGAATGTCACCCCAAGAGAGTTCTTTGTCGTGCTTAAAGAATTTAAGTGCCCGAAGTTTCTTTCTCTCTTTTGGCATGACTTTGTACCATTTCTTTCTTTCTTCAGCTAAGTTTTCTCTCGGTATGGTATCTGGAATACCTTCTGCAGACACTTTCTCTACTATCTTTCTTCTAATTTCTTCTACATTTCGATCTTTGAACATTTCCGTCAATGAAGGAAATGATTCATCAATCCCAGAATAATGAAAATGGACTTCATCATCAGATGAATCTGAAGCGTCTTCAACGATTACATCATTGTAATTATCAGCTTCAAAGGCATATCTTGGCTCAAATACATCTTCAGAAGTTTCAGGAATCTCATCTTCAATATCGAACTTAAATTTACCTTCTTGCAAACCCAATTCCTCCAACATCTCTTCCCTTGTTCTACTAACCTCAATCACTTCCTGATTTTTATCTTGTAAGAAAATGACGATAGGATTTGTTATGAATACCTGATCCATGTGCTGCTTTCCAGAAGTAGAAGTTTCTTGTTGATCATCATCTTCTTGTTCGTTGATCTGATCATTCAGAAACTCCTCTATCTTTTGTTCATCAATTTGATTCTTCACAATCAATCCTGAAGAACCTTGATCATCGTCATCATTCTTCTTATCATCATCTTTCTTATTATCATCGTCTTTCTCATCATTGTCGTCTTTCTCTTCATCTTCATCTGCTTCATCATCTACAAGAAGTTCTTCATCAGAGTCACTAACTTCTTCTCCTCGGGCTTTCTTTGCTTCTTTTCTCTTTTTCATAATTTTCATTTTGTGAAGAGCTTCTTTTACATTGAGAGGCACTGGATATGCATCACCAACAAGAACAAACTGCTTTGTCTTCCATTCAAGTAGCAAAACTTCTTTGGACTTTTTCTTCTTTTGTTCAGCAGCAACTCTACGAATGATTTCATCAGAATCAATGATTTGAGAAGGCTCTCCAACTAACATGAAATCTTGACCATGTACAACTTGTTCTTGAGCAACTTGTTCTTGAGCATTTTCAGCATCAATCATTTCTGCATCAACTTGACTTGAAGAGCCACCAGCTTCTTGAACATCTTCAATTATACTTTTGTTCTTTTGGATAGCATCCTCAGCTAGTCTTCGCTCTCTTTCAAGTCTTCTTTCTTCAACTTTTCTTACTTCAATTTCATTGTAAGCAGCATGAACATCCTTTTTCAAAAGATTTTCCACAACAGAATATAACATCTTGAGTTGTTCATCTTTCATCACTTTGTCAGCTTTCATGGCTTCCATCTCCAACTTCATTGCTTTCATTTCATTTGAAGTAGATTCACTAATTTCACTAAGCAGCTGATTGAGTGTTTGATTTACATCTTGGAGATTCTTGTTCAATGAAGAAATTTCTGCCATAAGAGCTTCAATCACTTTAGTATTACTTTCACCGTCTTCCTTTATTTTCTTCATGGTGTGTTCATCCTGGATTAACACCGTTCTAAGTTGATCATGAGCTTTCATTATTTTATTAACTTGCTTCAATAAAAGATCACGTTCGCTTTCAGCCTTTTCTTTCTCTTTTTCAAGATCTTTGACTTTCTTTGCCAGAACTCTCACTGCTTCATTGTTGAATAAGTCATCATCAAAATTCAGATCTTCCAACGGATCACCTGAAGCAGGTGGAATATTGCTGAAGAAATCATCTGAATCTCTTGGCCGTGAGGACGATTCTGGAATCTCTATAGTTTCTGGTACTTTTGGAAACTTTGAATAAAAGACTCCAGGCTCAGTAACTTCAATATAGTCATCGTGACTAGTCTGCTTTTCGGCTTCTGTTTCTTGTTGTTGAGATGATTCAACATGTTGAGAATCTTTACCATCATGTTCCTTTTGAACTTGACTTTCGCCTTTTCTTGCTCGAACACTTCTTGGAATAAGGCCAGCTACAACTGCTTTTCTTTTCTTGATTTGTTTCTTTGGACTCTCAGGATCATAAGTTGAATCTTCTTCGTCTGACCCTTTCTTTTTCTTTGGAGACTTCTTCTTTAACTGAGCTTTTCCTTTCCCAAGAGTAAGTGGATCAAGTTCAGATTCTGATATAGTGGTTTCAGAATCATCATCACTTGATAGATCTTGAACGACTCCTTCTTGATCTCTAACACCTTTAGCAGCATCCTCATTCTTCTTTAAGAAACTTTGAAGAGATTGTGATAACAATTCAGCACCTTCTTGAATTACTGTTGACGATTCCAGAACTTTTTCATCTATCAACTTGTGCTGCTGTTTTCCAGAAGACCCTGCAAAACAGATGTTTGACAAATTTATTAGAAATTTTCACAATATAAAATTCTAATTTCCTTATGACTCCCCCTTTCACAATACCCTTTTTCACATTCTTCGGAATAGAAACTGCAGGGGACGTCTTTGGAGTTCTCTTTCTTTTTCCATCTTTGATACACCACCATCTTGTATCTTTCTTATAGAACAAACTCATCTTGTCATCTTCATTATCAGAATTGCTATCTTCATGTCTCCAAGCATCATTTTCAGGAGCTTCATAGTTCGGATTTGAAATTTTGCAGATCATTCTCTTTGCTCCTAGATTTGGACCTTTGATCAACCTGCTGATTGTGTCGGGTGTCATATGCCTCAATCCCAAAATGTCATTACTTCTCTTTTCTAAACCTTCAAACTGACCATCTATCATCATCTGGACAAACCTAGGATACATAAGAAACCTCTTGCTTCCATCCTTTACATTCTCAGACATGTGATCAAAAATTACTTGAGAGATATTGTACGGTCTGTTTAGTATAAGACAGGCAATGATGTTCATGATATAATCTTGAGTTTCATCATATCCACCCTTTCTGTGTGACAATGCATGAATCACACAATGAGCCATGAACTTATAAGCGTGACTGAAACTTGTCTTCTGCATTCTTCCATTTATACTACCAGCAAAACCCATCCTACACCACAATCCTTTTACTAGACGTTCAGAAACTATGGTTGGGTCACTATCATTGTCTCCTAAATTCAACACTCTCCTAACCTCACCAACTGTCACTTTCATCTCCACATCTATATCTCTTCAATTCTCATCCTTCTTAGATACAGCAGAATAAATGGTTTTATCACTCTCTTCGTATCTTGCAGCACTCCAAAATCTTTTCACATGGGATTCATAAGCTACTGTCTTATCAGTTAATGCCTTAGAGATTCTGCTTTCTCTTAAGAATTTCGCAACATCTTGAACTATTGTGTTTTCGGTATATACTTCATCCAATACACAATATATATTATGAGCTTTATCCCAATCCTGTAGAAATTTTATTTATTTAAAAAAATAATTTTGGGATCTCAAAATATTCTGTTAAAGAAAAACTTTCTGTACTGTTTGACAATTAAAATGGTTATCCGTGCGTATGGCTATCCGCGCGTATTGCCATGCGTGCGTACAGCCTGACATTCCAACGGATTGCCATCCGTGGGTACAACATGTTCCCAAATTGTCATCCGTGCGTACAACATGACATTGCCCCGGATTGCTATGCGCGCGTACAGCATGATTTTACCACGGATTGCCATGCGCGCGTACAGCATGATTTTGCCACGGATTGCCATCCGTGCGTACGAGTTATGCGTGAGGATACAAGTCACAGATGAAGAACAGTTTATGAACATCAAAAATTTTCTATGGCAAAATCTAAAATTGAACACAGATCTGCACAGAGGATGTCAACGCGATCAAAACCCTATGTTCAATGATGTCTAAAACGTCCTATTCACAGGTCAATTTCACAAAAACCTAGCCGACACTATGTACCGTCCAAACATCAGATCTACCAGATTTTAACATGTTATAGCACAAATTAAACCGGTAAAACTCTAGATCTAATCATTCCGAGCAAAACCCTATGATTTATTCATGACAAAACGAACTAACACAGGCTAGATCTAAGATTAAAGCTCCGAGAGTAAAGTTACGCGATGAACAGATAACAAACAATGGATTATTGCAGATCTGAGTTAGAAAAACATACCTTTGCCATTGTAAATGTTGTGTAATCCAACGAAAACAAAGATCCGTGCAAAGAATTCCGAAATCAGAAAGTCAAAGTGTGAGAGAGAAAGAGTATTGTACGTGCGGATAGCTTTGACTGACTCTTTGACCCTCTATTTATACCATCAACAGACACGTATGGTCACCCGGGTGCATTGCCATCCGTGCGTATGGCTACCCGTCCGGATGAACATCCGAATGAGGCACACTTAAACTTCTTCAATAACAACTCTGATCTTTCTCAAATCTTGTCAGTTTTTAGAAATCCACTTAAGTTGCTTGGTTCAAATTAATGACCCAAGGTACTTAATTTGTCGACCAAGTCCAACTTAATGACCTTGGTTGATCTGAAACAAAACATACTGACTTTTGAAATTTTTGTTCAAACAATTTTCTGAAAAAAAATTACAAGTATCAATTTAATGAACTTGTGTTTGACATTTTTAGTTACAGATTAGTTAAGATTAGCTCCAAACTCATCTTCCATCCCAGAAACTTCCTGCATCTTCTATCACTTTCGAATCCGAAGATCAACTCTCCACTTTGGTTTGTCGGAAAATAAAGCAGAAAAATAAAATCTTTTTGGAATTTTAATGAAGCAAGAAGACTAGAAAATGAAAAACAGAAATATAAGAGCAGTAAATGTAAACTATTTACAAACATATTTTTGATGAGCGTGTTAGGGAATCATATCAGCTTCCGACAAGTTACAAGTACCATTAAGCTTAATTTCATGCCAAACATTAAACAATTCACCTAGATTGTCGATATGATGATCCTCTTAAATTTTTACACACATTTCAATCTGTTCAGTATACTGATTTAGTATTTTAGAGACTTAAACTTATACATGTGTCCCACCTCTTGAATATACTCCCGAATCCAGAATCCCAATAATAAGTCTTACAGGTGAGTATACTACAATGATATCTGTACATAATTTAGGTATGCGAGGGCCGAGGGATCTCAGGTCGATACTTCCGTATACGCAGAGAGATATCAGCTTCGACTTTAAGGTGTGTCCCCTTTAGAGGATCTTTTTGCTTACAACAGCAGCGACTATCAATTTTATTGTTTCATCGGCATGCTGAGGGTTTAATGCTATGTTTCAAGCATTTGCAGAAAGTATTATCCAAGGACTAGGTCAGAACTACCGTTCAGCAGAAGTCCCGGAATAATACCCCAGACATCATTGAGAATAAAGACCTAGTATATCAGATTATGAGACCTTTCAAACGAGATTTCAGGGGTTACCTATATATCCAAGTAATGTTCCCCACGAAATAAGCAAGTAAGATTTTAGGTTTATATCCCGAACAAACTTACTAAATGTGTAAAAACCTATCGACACATCATTAGTGAGACTGTTTAACGCATTTAAACTTTCCATTTCTTTAGCGTACTGTAACCGTCTAGCTGATGTACTATCATTTTCCCTTTTTACACAAACTCTTTTTGAAATTTTATCATGTTTTTGGGTTTTTGAAATTTTCTAATGTTTTTGGCTTTTTCGAATTTTTTTTATTGTTTTTGTATTTTCTGAAAATAAAACTACTATCTCCCCCTAAAAACCAAAACAAGTAAAAATTCGACAAACCATTGCAGATTGTTTTTCAAC
Organism: Helianthus tuberosus; assembly: GCA_030545235.1. Lineage (NCBI taxonomy): Eukaryota > Viridiplantae > Streptophyta > Magnoliopsida > Asterales > Asteraceae > Helianthus > Helianthus tuberosus. The sequence goes on from JARYGA010029334.1 coordinate 5,710, forward strand.
ATCATCTACAGTGGCACCTTCATCAACGCCAACGATTTCCTCCGCATCCGATAGCAACTTCATACCATTAAGTTTCAAAAGATATTTAAAGCGTGTTTTGTCAAAAGCTTTGGTATGTAAGTCAGCTTTTTGTTCATCGGTGTGGATTTTCTCTATTCGTATCAACTTCTTCTCGAAACAGTCTCGGATGAAGTGATGACGAATTTCAATGTGTTTTGTTTTAGCGTGATGAACAAGATTTTTTGTTATGTTAATTGCTGCCTCATTATCAACAAAGATAGGGGAGTTAAGAAATTTCAAACCGTAGTCTCGCATCTGTTGCTGGATCCACAAGATCTGAGAGCAGCAGCTGCTAGCAGATACATATTCAGCTTCACAAGTGGATAAAGCTACAGAGGTCTGCTTCTTGCATTGCCAGGTGACCAATCGTGGTCCGAAAAACTGGCACCCCGCTGTTGTTGATTTAGCATTCACTTTGCAGCATCCGAAATCAGAATCAGAATATCCTTCGAGCATGAAGTTGCCAACTTTTGGATACCACAACCCCAGAGATGGAGTTCCTTTCAGGTAGCGTAGAATCCTTTTCACAATTACCATGTGCGAAGCTCTAGGATTTGACTGAAATCGAGCTGCGAGGCAGGTTGGGTACATAATATCCGGTCTTGATGCCGTCAAGTACATTAACGAGCCGATCATGGAGCGATATAATGTTTCATCTACCTTCTCTCCGGTGAGATCAGGGTTTATTCCATGGTTCGTCGCTAATGGGGTGGACATTGGTGACATTCCTGACATCCCGAATTTCTCCAGAACATCATGAACGTATTTTGTTTGATGTATGAAAGTTCCCTCGGGAAGTTGATCAACTTGAAGTCCCAAGAAGAACTTCATCTCACCCATTGAAGACATTTCAAACTTCTGCTTCATAACTTGTTCAAAATATTTGCAGAGTTGTTCATTTGTAGACCCGAAAATTATGTCGTCCACGTAAATTTGGACAATCAGAAGATGCCCGTCGACTTCTTTTGTGAAAAGAGTGGCGTCTATCTTTCCTCGATTGAAGTGGTTGGCTAACAGATGTTGAGACAAGGTCTCATACCAGGCTCTCGGGGCCTGATGTAAGCCGTACAACGCTTTGTCAAGGAGATAGACTTTGTCTTTGTGAATTGGGTCGGTGAAGCCCGGTGGCTGTCCGACATAAACCTCCTCTTTCACCTTGCCGTAGAGAAACGCCGACTTCACATCTAACTGAAAAACTTTAAATCCTTTCCACGATGCGAATGCAAGGAAGATTCTGATAGCTTCAAGTCTTGCGACAGGGGCATACACTTCGGTGAAATCTATCCCCTCCTGCTGACTGAAGCCTTGGACAACGAGTCGAGCTTTGTTTCGAATGATAACACCTCGATCATCCCTCTTGCATTTAAATACCCATTTGGTATTAATCTTCCGGTGACCATCGGGCAAATCTACTAGCTTCCACACACCTAACTTTTCGAATTGGCTTAACTCCTCCTGCATTGCATTTACCCATGAATCTTCAGTAAGCGCCTCTTTGTACGTCCTTGGTTCTATCTGCGAGATAAAACAACTTAATGAGAATTCAGTTTGTAAAGGAGCAACTTTTGTATAAAAACATGTAAGCCCTTGATCAAGCTGTCTTCGAGTGCGGACGCCTGATTGAAGTTTTCTGATTATCAGTTCCTCCGGATGATAAGAAAGCGTTCTTGGCATCACCTCGCCTGAAACATCTACTTCGCTCTCCAAATTTGTGACGTTTTGATCAGCAACTTGTTCACTGACTGGAATAGTTTGATTTGAAAACTGGATTAGCTCCCCCTCAGAGTCTGAATCATCATGATCGAATATTGGTCTGTTTTCAGATTCTTGATTGTCATACTCTACCGTCTGATTTTCTTGAGCAACATCGTTTTCAAAATCGTCATGTTCTCCAGCATTGCTTGGACCCGCCTCATCATCATTTGAAGCTTGTCGTTTTCGATAAGTTTCTGCTGGAAACCTTTCATCTTCATACTCTCTAAGAATATCCAACTCATCAAAGAACTCTGGTTCTTCTTCTTCCATGTTGAAGGACTCCCACAAAGTATCATAATTGAAACGCCATGAGTCGCCCGGATTCTATGGAGGCATTGTATGACCTTGACATTCAACATTTTGAGCTTCAATAATCCGCTTCAGACTTGGAACGAAGACTCGTCGTAATGGACTTGCATATCCTACGAATATTCCTTCAATACTCTTCGGACCAAACTTTCCAAATGGCTCTAGAACAGTACAGGGTGACCCGAACGGTTCAAGATACTTCAAATTCGGTTTTCAGTTATTGATCAACTCAAAGCATGTTTTGTTGAATTTCTTGACAGTGAGAACTCTGTTGAGAGTATAGCATGCGGCTGAAACTGCTTCTGCCCAGAAATTTATCGGTAACTTTGAATCAGCAAGCATTGTTCTGGCCGTTTCGATTAGCGTCCTGTTTTTACGTTCTGCTACTCCATTCTGTTGCGGAGTGTACGGAGCACTAAACTCATGCAAAATACCTCTTTCATCACAATATTCTTCCATCTTGTTGTTCTTGAACTCAGTACCATTATCACTTCTAATTCTTCTGATACGCCTTTGGTACAAATTTTCAATCTTTCTGAACAACCCCCTCAGACTGTCAAACGTTTCCTCTTTCGACTTTAAGAATAATACCCATGAAAATCTGGAATAATCATCAGTCACCACAAGACAATAAAGTTCTCCTGTAATGCTTTTGACATTCACAGGACCAAATAAATCCATGTGAAGTCTCTCCAAAGGTCTTGAGACTGAATTGACTTGCTTTTTGGGGTGTGACTTTTTCTTTTGCTTGCCTTTCATGCAGCTAATGCACTCTTTTTCCAGATGGAAACCTTTAATGTGAACTCCCAGAACCAAATCATTGTGCACCAGATGATTCATTTTACGAAGATGAATGTGCCCCATCTTTCGATGCCACAATTTTGATTCTTTCTCCGTTGCTCTCGAAACAAAACAGTGTGCCTGACCCGTTGTTGTAGTTGCTACAGTCATGTCTAAAACATACAGATCATTCACTCTAGGAGCTCTCATGATGATCCATTCTTCAGGAATAACAAAACCTGGTTTCAAAATCAAACACTCTTTGTCTGTGAAGTGAGTAGTATACATCCGGTCACAAATCTGTGAGATACTTAGCAGATTATTTTCCAGCTCAGCAATGTAGTTAACTCTTTCAAACGTGACGATCCCGTTGGATAACGTTCCTTCACCAACAATTCTACCACCTTGGTTACCCACGAACCCTACATAACCTCCATTGATATTTCTGACATCATACAGCAGCGCTGTCTTTCCCGTCATGTGCCGAGAAGCTCCACTATCCATAATCCAACGTGAAACGGATCTTGGAAGCTCCTGCACATATCAAAAGCATTTAATGAGATTTTGATGCTACCCAAGCCTCTTTTGACTCGGGTAACTGGATATTAATGTGAGTTTTTGCAGTGTACAATGGCGGAAAATTTTTATCATTCATTTTTAGGCTTTCAGCAGTCCCAACTTCAACCTCTTTGAATAAGAAAAATTCGTCTTTTTGAGGTTGACTAACTGGTTGATTTTTCTTCACCACATACTTCTTTTCAGAAGTAGATTTTTGTTTCTCATAAAAATCCAAAGGTACATACATCTTCTTGGTTGAGGATGAAGATTTTTCAGTTTCAGACACCTTTGGTGAATTTGCTTTCTTTTCAACAACTTTTGGCTTCCATGTTTGTTGAGGTGATGCAACCCGTTGGTAAAATTTATCATTTTTAGATGTCGAATTCTTAATAGGTTTAGTTTTGATCTTGGTGTTTTCATTTTTCAAAACCTTTTTCTCAACAATCAATGGAGCCTTTCCTTTCACAACATCTCTCTTGATAGAATTCTTCACAGTTTCAGTCTTAGGCTTCAAGTTGGTACACTTTCATGCAATATGTCCAACTTGATTACATTTGAAGCATGTTCGGGTGTCAGCTACCCGACTTGAGCCTTCAGACTGAGGCTGTGAGGCCTTCTTTTCAAAGAACTCTTTGTTTGATTTTAAAAAAATTTCAGACTCCTCATCAGAAAGTGAACTTGAACTGTTCACAAACACCTTTTTCACAGCAAACTTCTTGTTCTGAACATTCTTTTTCTGATAATTCTTACCACCCTGATATCCTCCCGACCATTTATTTTGATAGTTGTTAGAAAAACGTGGTGGAATAACAGGTTTCTTATAGTAAGCTTTATCTTTCTCAAAATTCATTTGTCTCTTTGTCTGTTTCAAACCGTCTACTTCAGACAAATCAATTTCAACCAGTTTGAAAACATTTTTCAATTTGTTCACATTAACATTCTCCAGGGGAAATTCAAAGTCTGAATACAACTTATCAGATCCAGACATCTTGTACATCACAAGACCCGGTTCATCATTTAAGTTGTTTTTAGATTTTGGTTTCGGGATGTAATTGTTCAGAAAACATTCTTCATCTTCAGTCGAATCACTATCCAAGAAACTTTCAGCCATGCCTTTTATGATCTCAGTTTGAACACTGTCATCGGATGATGATGAAGAAAATGTCACATCAATCGACTCTGGCAGTTTTATCTCATTAGTTTCAACATCATCATTAACCAACCCTGATTGCTTCTTTGAAAAATTATTTAGAACAGGTTGCGGAACTTGATGAAACCCCACCCCAATTCCATCACAATATACATCTTCGCCAGCTTTGTTTTTTCCAATGGGTTTTGGAACAATGTGTTGTAAAACAAAGCTTGCAGAGTTGTAACTGCTTAGTTTCAGATTAATACGCTCATTCTCAATCTTAGCTTCTTCAAACTGCAGATTCAATTTCGCAATTTCATCAAGTTGTTGGTTGATTAACTCTTCTTTTACTCTAAGAACCCCTGATAGTTGAAGATTTTCTTACGTTGTTTTACCATTTCTCTCATCAGAATCTTTAACCGTTCGCTTTAGCTTCTCAAAATTTTCAGAAATTTTACGATTTTCAAGAATCAACTTTTCGTTTTCTTTTCTTATTCTTTCAATGTCATTTTTATCATTTTCAATTTTCTCAGCTAATTCTTTTGATCTATCATTCGAAGCTTTCAGCATTTTGTCACGGTTTAAGATTTGATTTTCAACACTTTTGACTTTACTAGTCAACTCTTCAATCTTCTTACCGCTGAAGTAAGTGATTGTACTACAACTTTGCACTCTTTCATGCAATTTTTGCAGTCATTTTCAGAATTAACTTTCTTACCTGACTCAAGTGTACCATTTTGACTGACCTTGTTTGTTAACTCAGTTCCAGAACTAGAAACTACCTCAAGTTCTTTTGCTGCAAGAACTTTTTCAGCCATCTTTCTCAAGTTTTCAGCCGTTAGCTCTTGTGATGTATCAATGATCCCATCATCAGCATTCTTTGACTTTGGCTTCTGTTCTGCTTCTTTGACTTTTTCTTCTTTCTCTACTTGTTTCTCATCACCACCTCCCCACCATTCTCTTTGTCTAGCTTCTTCTTCCTGGGCAAATTGTTGGGTGAGAGCGTCAACACTAATAGAATCTGGGTCAACTGCAATGTTTCCTTGTGGATCAAGGTAACATTCTCTGTCGGCATCCCACCTTTTTGCTCTTTTAGCTTCTCTGTATGTGTTATAAATTCTGCTCATTCTGGTTTGGGCTTTCATTCTTCGATTGACGAGCTTTTCTTCTTCAGTTCTAATGTCTTTAAAAGGAATAATCTTCATCACGAATGCATAACCCACCGCATCTTCCTCTGGTAGCAGTTCGCTCCAATCAAACCCTTCATCATCATGAATCACATCAAGAGCTCTAGATTTTTCTTTGTTGTCTTCAACCTGCTTCAATCTAGGTGGCTCAGATTTATTTTGGTGATAAATTGCTCTCTTATAATAATCATCTCTGAAAGGATTCTCTGACTCATCAGCATATGCATTTCTGCATTCTCGTTTGAAGTGACCTTTCTGCTTACATTTGAAGCACGTCACCTTCGATTTATCAAACCCCAGCTTGGTAGATGCACCACCAATTGTCTTCCTGCCGGTAATTTCCATGAAACGTTGTGCTCTACGAACAGCACTGGCCATAGCCCAACGAATATCGATCAACTCCATTTCCTCGGGATTAATCTGATCATAATCTTCTTTTGTCAGATTGGTATTACCTATCTTCGGGGCTACTAACCCTTCATACGACTCTAACACAGATGCTAGAAAAATCATCTGCTGTTTGGCCGACTCCTCATCAAAATTCTGAGCATTCTTCAAATCTACTGCAATGTTGCATGAAAACACGTTCTTTGGAACAGATTGTTGTTGACTTGAAGAATTTGAAGAAGATCCTTGACTTGGAGTATTGGATGAAAAACCTCCATGAAAACCATTGTTTAAACTTGGACTTTCTTTACTTGAAGGATTTGAATTTTCAGCGGAGAAAGCAGTTCTTGGAGAAACACTCTTGGGAATCATACTCTTTGGATAGTACAGCTCCATGTTTTGTTGGTATGATGAATGATTTATCTTGTGTGTTTTCTTTATCTCCAATTCATGACTCTCTAGTCTTTCAATCAGCAAGTCGACAGTCAGATCTTCAGCTTTGATTGTATTCTTTAACATCAATGCATAGTACTGCCAATCCATCTCTTCTGGTAGTGAATCGAACAGTTTGTCAACTAGCTCCTCTTGAGAATAGAGAATTCCGTGCCTCGCCAATTCCAACTTTAAGTGCCCAAATCTTTCAATCATTTTACAAACAGATTCATTTTTTAAGCATCCGAACAAATCAAACTCCTTTCTCAGCAATTTCTTTTTGTTTTTGATTATTTCTGCACTTCCTACACATTTTTTATTTAACTTTTCCCATAGATCTTTTGCGTTTGTGTATTCAATGAGTGAAATAATGTCGTCTCTTACGGATTGGTGAATCAAAGAGATGCATTTTTGTTCAACTATAAAGTTCTCTACGGCTTCAGTTTCTGACAAATTCTCACAATCTTGTCTTTCTGCAACATAACCGTTCTTTAAGCTCTTCCAGCTCGGATATGCGAAAGCTTTCAGCCATTCATCGAATCTTTTTGCCCACCGATTATATTCTTCGATTGCCATTAGCTTTGGTGGTTTGTTGTAGGTACCATATGCACTTTCAACACTTAGGGCATCAGATAAAGTTTTCTTCGGGTTCGGATTATCATTTGAATGATTGGAAGTATCGTCTCCGGAATTACCCGCGAAAGCATACATCTCACTGAAGGGATTCATGAATTCTTCCATTTTCAAATACCTGAAACAATTTTCAAACACTTAGACAATTTTTAGAAATTCTAAAACTTTCAAACACTTGAACCGGATGGTTATCCGTTTGAATAGGAATACGGATGGTGACAAAGTTTATTCGTACGGACGGTGATCCGCTCGGATGGTTGTGCGTATGGTTAACTTTGACCTTTTGACTTTTCAGGTTATCCGCACGGGTTGTAATCCGTGCGTGTAACAATGATGATGTCAGCAAACAACTTTCAGTAACTAACTAATCCAATCCGTTAGGACAGCTGTCCGCACGGGTGAGTGACGTCATCAAATACGAACAGATAAACATGATTTTCGATGAATTTGATCTAGATTTAGGTTGAATCTGATTATGAAACTAAGTAGGATTATACTTTGAATGATTGCGAATCGTTTGATATCAATTTTATCAAATTTTAACCGTAGATTCTTGCTCAATTTTAAGTTTTTCTGATTTTATGGTGACAAATGAAGAACAGATGTAAAAACTAAGTAGATGTAGAAGAAATCTGTCAAATTTCCGGTGAAATTTGAATCAAATCGGCAACAGATGTCAAATCTCCGGTGAAATTTGACTTCGATCAGCGAATAAAGCTTGAATTCCTGTGAATTCGGTGTTGTTGATCTCGATTCAGCTCCCTGGACGCTCTGATACCACTTGTTGGTCCCGTTGATACAGGATCTGATCGTAGGAACAAGATGAATCGATTTCGTCTTAATGTGCGGAATCCATTATGACGAATCACAGATGTGTGCAACACAGAATTCAACGTTTAACTGCTTGTCTGTTCGTTCTATTAAGTGATCTGAAAGTCACAAGATCCGGTAGAAGTTACAGACTATTCGTGCGTGTCAAAAGTTCTAACAAAGTAGCACCGGACCTTCTATTTATAGACAAACTCAGGATCCTAACAAGTGTTGTACGTGCGGGTGGGCTACCCGTGCGTATGGCTTACCCGTGCGTATGACCATCCGTGCGTATGACTTATCCGTGCGGATAAGTCATCCGTGCGTATTGCCATACGTGCGTATTGCCATGAGTGCGGATGAACTTGTCCCAAACAACACTTTTACATACAAAACCTATTCCTGAGTTGTCGTGCTAACTATATACATACATTCAGACAGAATACAAAATATGACTACATGCTGACGGAAGCTACAGACGTAATGTACTAACAGTGGCGTTATCTAAACCACTTCAACAAAGACAAGACATGACATATTTTATACATATTATTTTCATCTGGTTATTTACTTAACCATACATCATTCTTTTATATCATTTGATTTTCATATGATTTTATAAAAGAAAATATTTATAAGGTTCATGACTACTTTTCGTTAAACATTTCTTTTAACCTTCAAAGTCATGAATCTTCAACACTAAACCTATGTTACTCACAGGCATTTTTATGCTGATGTATTTACTTTCACATATGTTTCAGGAGCGAATGTTTGATGTGAGCAAGCTACACTTAGGGCGACTTGGGCCTTAGCAATCTAAAATCAAGAAATTTATCATCTTTTATGTTATGTGTTTTGTTTAAACTAAGACAATGTAATAATTTAAGCTTGTAAAACTTAACTTTAATTATCATGTGTTTTGAAACAATAATTCTGCCACACGACTCCCCGACGTTTCCGCCGCGGTTTGTTGTTTTACGCGGTCGGGGTGTGACTTGAGCAGCGGGAGCATGAGCTGCTTGGTTTCCCTGAATAGCAAGTGGTTGAGCTGGTGGGGCAGAAACTTGAGCAGCTTGAACTTGTTGACGAGGACCAGTGCAACAGTTCACGGTAAAGTGTTCCTAGATGTTGCAGTGGACACAAAAGCGGAAAGCTATCCCAGCTGGATGATGGTAAGTACAAGTCGGGCACAAAGGGTGAGGACCAGTGTACGAACATTTTGCAGGAGGTGCGTTGGTCGCGGGAGCAGTGACTTGGAGATTCTGGTTCTAGTTTGGTTGGGCGGGTACAGCGTCAAGAGGTGCGGCAGTGACAGCACAATTCTTGTTGTAGTTACCCTTGCGTTTGCGTCCCTAACATGATTACTTTGAAGCTTGAGGTGTGGCGGTTTTAGCAGCGGGAGTAGCTGAAGTAGCAGTGACTTGGTGGAGATTCTTGGTGGTGTTCTTGAAGTAACCAGCCAAAACTCGCTTGTCATTAATCTCAGCAGCGAGCTAGAAGGTCTCCTCAATGGTAGTAGTCTTGGCTGCTTGAACGAAATTGGCAACACAATCAGGTAGAGCGCGAATGTATTTCTTGATTGTGAGGTCGGGAGTTGAGACTTGGCCAGGACAGATGATGCTGAGCTGCTTAAAGTAAGCAGTAAGACCAGCATTGTCGCCACCTTCTTGCTTGATATTCTAGAATTCGTTTTCCAGCTTCTGGAGTTCATGTGGGGGACAAAATTCTTTCATCATGATTTCCTTCAATTCCTCCCAAGAGAGTCCATAGGCTGCGGTGTTTCCACGCCTATTGTGCTCTGCTGTCCACCAATCCAGTGCCCTAGACTGGAAGACTCCAGTTGCGTTAACAGTGCGGAGGTTGTCTGGACATTCGCTTTGATGAAGAGTGACTTCAATCGAGTAAAACCACTGAAACATTGCGCTCGGTCCATCTTCCCCAGTGAAGTCTTTCGGACCACAAGCCTTAAATTGCTTGAAGCTAAAAGTAGCGCGGGGCGAATCAGTCTTAGATTCCTCAGAGGACTTGCTGGCAACCTCATTGATTTCGCTGACGATTTGCTAAATGACCTTGGCCATTTCTTTGGCGACTAGGGATGCAATGCGTTTGTCAGCGTGGTTGCGGCGAGTAGCGCGGGAGGTGTGCGAACGGAATAACGACATTGTCTGCAACAGACATCGTCATAGGATTCAGACACAATTGGGTTATATCGGGTACAATCTAGCATATCACCAAAAGCTACTTTATGTAAAGCATAGGAATACGTCTAATCACATAGGCACATAGTCACCAAGGCACGTAATCCACATAAACATATAAGCACGTAAGCACATAAGCACAAAAGCACATAGGGCACATAAGCACGTATTCCACTATATTTTCCATGTATTCACCTACATATTTTGCACAAACAACTATATGATAAAACCAAGATGTTCATCCATAGATAGTTTTAAAAGCATTGCATGCAACACTGTTTTAAATCCCAAAACACAGACTTCATGTTTGAAATACAACACCAACAGGTTTTAAGTTCCATAAGGACTTCTCAAAAAACACTAATGAAAAACAAGCTTTGAAATATGTAACCTATCCAGGATAGGATACACACTCTAAACCATTCGACACCGGATGACATCTTTTATTCCAAACAACACTTGAAAACTTCAACGCCCGCCAGATCCATACTTAGTTTCCTAAAATATATGTAGTTTGAAAACATCAACAAAAGTTGAGCGAGTTCATGTGTTTAGTGTGTGAGCTCGAATAAACTTTGTAACCATTATAAGTAAGTATGTATTCGTAAACCCGGGTATGAAAGCAAACAAGGAACAGATCAATTAATGTGTAGCTAATACATTAATATAGGTGAAATGGCATAGGAAGGCTCAAACCTTTGCGTATTTCGTACCGGGCCACCCGGCTGGAACGACATAGTCACCACATGGGCCAACTCGCGGACCCATGGGTGGGGCTCGCAACACCCAAATAGATCTATCACTCATGCCCCTCGGTCCTTAACAAGGATTTATGGTCTCAAGATAACGTCTACCCATTCACATGATCTAACAGTATTTTTCTTAGCTAACCATACCATTTGTAATCATTGTATCATTTGTAACATGTATTTCACCCCCGAAGTTATAAAACGAAAACAGTTAAAAGAAAAGGGGGGCATGAACTCACAGTTTTGCGTTCTTCGTAATCAACTGTAACTCAAAGCTTTTCCTGGTGCACACGACTACCTACAACGTACAACGGTCTATTAGACGAGCAGGTCGTGCCTTGACTTTGTATTAATTAATGTCTTTGAGTTACGTTTCATTGTGTCCTCAATATTATTCCAAGTTATATAATTATTTGTTAAAATAATAAATATTTTAACTTAAATTATATTTGTTAAATTTTGGAATAATAGTTAAAAATAATATATTTTAGCTTGTTACTTTTTATGTATTTATACATGTATATCCTTCCCAAGGATGGGTGTATTTGTATTCGTATTCTTATACTTGTATATTTTTGCCATGTTTCAGTAGTGTATTCCGGTGTGTATTTATACGTACAAAGATACGTATTTTTATTGTGTTTATTAAGTATCCTTATACTTAATTTTTGTATTAATTTTCCCGGAATAATATTTCTAGTGAAAATACATCAATATATATTTCCAAAAATATATATATTTTAAGAAATATTACTTAGAAAAATTATTTAAAATTTTTCCTTTGGCAAAAATAATTGTATTTTCATGTACTTTCCAAAAATAATATATCTTCGAGTCTAACTTAGAAAATGTATATAAACTTATTTTTCACTAAAAAATAATATATTTCAAGTTTATTTAAGAAAATACATTTTCTCTCAAAAATAATGTAATTCATGTTTGTTTGAGAAAATATATATATATATATATATATATATATATTTCTTCCAAAAATAATACATCTTCTAATAATTCCAAGAAAAATATATATATATTTTTATTTGCTAAAATAATATGTTTTCTCCTTGTCAAAAATATGATATATCATGTAATAATTGTAAAAATCATATTTTTATTCACTTGGTGTCTAAAATACTAATTACCAAAATATACTAATGAATAAATTTCCGGAATATTTTTGTGAGTTATATTCCTTTGTTCGGTTTCAACAATATTTTGAGTATTCTTTGTATATTAATTCTCTTGGAATTTTGGTAATATTTTGGATTGTAATATTTAGTATTTTGATAAGTTATATTATTTCAAGTCCTAAAATAATATAACTAATACACATAATATACAAATAATCACACACATGGTGCCTTCTAAATATATATTTCCTAAATACATATTTAGTCACTTTTATTTATAAAAACCAACCTCCAATATTTATAACTTTTGTACAAAAATTATGGCAAACTTTATGTGAAAGTTTATGGTTTAAAATATACTTGTAAATATTTGTTCAAAAATATTTTTCTAAGTGTTTAATTTTTAGAAAATTTTTGCCATAGTTTCCCCTAAAAATGGAGGTTTCCATGCCTTCAAGGCATATCATTTTCTTTTTGTAAATCAACAACAAATCAATCTACACTTACCAATTTTTGCCAAAATCAAGCATAAGCTATTACCTCATGAACTTGAAAATTTATAAAAATGTGTAGTAACTTACCAGTGTGTTTAGTAAGTCTAGTTACCCTTTAAAGTGTGGTTGTTTATTTAAAAACTTTATTTTTGAAGAATCTAGATCTTTACAACTTGTAATTACATTTTCTAAAAATGCTTCTTCTTTGATTTTTCTTGTTAAATACATGATCCTACACTTGTTTAACCACTAAAAATGTGGTTTATTTATTTAAGAACCAAGATTAAGTAGACTTTGTATTTTTAACTTGGTTTCTTGAAAAATCATTCTTGAAACCATAGATTTACAAGACTTACACCTTACTTTGATCATCACTTAACAAGAAAACAACTTATTATTTCAAATTCATGATTTACATGAGGATGATCTATGGATCTTTAACATTTTCATCCTCTCATCTTGCTAGATTATGTTTTTAATCATTAACTAGCAAGATCATATGATGATCTACATCAATAACATGAGTAAACAACAATCAAGAAGCATAACAACACATAAACATCATGATTTCTTATGATTTTAAGCTTATGTTCAAGTTCAAGTTTCTTAGTGTTCTTCAAGATTAACAACTTGTGTCATCTTTTAACCAACTTAAGAAGATGTAAAATGGAGTGTAGAATATCTGACTACTAGCTCAAGGCTAGGGATGATCACAAGACGAAGAAGAGGTGGTTAATAGCAATTGCAAAAGTTCCTTCAACTTCCGCAAGCTCCTAGCTCCTTAAACAAGCTTCTTACACCTTAATATCACTAGAGAATGGGTGGAAGTGAAGTGAAAATGGTGGTAGTGTGGTGCTTGTTCTTGGTCGTAGGTATGGAAGGAAGAAGAGGGTGAAATGTGTTGATGATGTTATGTGAAAATGAAAGTTATGAGACCTATGGTTTTACTTATAATCTTCCACAACTTCTTAGTCCAAGGTGTAATATGTTTATAAAAGATATAACAAGATCCATTTAACAATTCAAGTAAAATCTTTTGGTGGGTCCCATGTTGGGGCCGTGAACTAGGTGGGGGGGGGGTCTAGGCTTAGGTTGTAAAGATAGTTAGGTTATATAGTTGAAATCCAAGTGTATTAGTTAGGTGTTTAGCTACTAGTATGTTATATAGTGTGTTAAGATGTTCGGGGACCATAACTAGCTCGGAAATGACGAATCAATGCTTCTAGTGAAAATTTGGTGCTTCGGGTAGTGTCCGGTTGTTCGGTTGGTTACCGGTTCGTTAAGGTGCTAAACTATGCAGTTTAGTGTGCTTTATGCTAACTTTTATGACAGTTTTGATTCCCGACACTTAGGAAAGCATTCAGGACTATTTAACCATATTTCTGCATGATATTAAGTTGTTTAAATGTTGAATTTTGCTAAATTCTACAGTTTGTGTAAGTTTTAGGCAATTTCCGGCACTTAAGCTATCACTATGAAGGCAGTTTTATGATCCTTACTTTCCTACACACTATACTAGTGTTACTCTTGGTTTCTGGCCCATTTTGTATCTCAATACCATGTCTGTCTATGTACTGAACTTCGTCAGCATTTCTCTGATTTGTCTGATAACTGTGCTATCTTTGTTTCGTGCACCATTTGAATCAATAAAGTTTGCATGCAGTAATGTTATGCCATTTGCAATATATGATGCACATGTATGTATGATGATAATGATCAGAAGCAATTCATGTTATAACTTGTAAATCAGCACAGTCATTAAACATTAATCATTATCTAATAATTGTACGGATGCATGCAAATTTGACAGTTGTCACATTCTCCCCCTGTTAAGAAAATTTCGTCCTCGAAATTTAGACTACGTTAACCCCTTAGGGTTACGTTATGTGATTAACCACGAAACCGAAACAAAACTTATCCGGATCAGGTGAATCCAAGGACATACTTCAACAATAGGAACCCAATGGTCAAAAGATATGCGATTAAGAATTTGTTGTCAATGTACAAACGTATTAACTAGTGTGTCTTAGTTACCAGGGGTTCAACAAAAGAGGAGTTTCGACCAATAGAATTCCGAACGATCGTTCACAATATACAAGTGAGTTCTAGAAACAATAGCAATTTGCTAGATGACACAGAATCCACAAGCTTAAATGTAATGGTAACATGAAAACGTTCTGTCAACTTTCGAACAAATAAATGAATAACATTAGTGTGTTGACATTATTGAATTGCGAGAATACACCGAAATGAAATACAACCGAACCTGGTGCTTCAGCGTCTTAATACATAGTTGCATTGAGAATGTTTAAATGATAAGTCAAACGAAAGGTATACGTAGTTTTGTATGAAACGGTTGACCATGATTAGCACAAGTTACAAGTTTGTACCGACACCACAAGGTGTTGTAATGACATAACTCAATAATAGCGGTGACCGAACAAGTTCACCGTGTTTGAAGTCAAAGGAAAGTGTAATGAAGCAAACCTAAAAATTTGATTCAAACGACATTGTAGGATTTTTCAATTGAATATAGAACATCAAAGAGCTACTGTTTTCGATCGAAGATGAAAAAGCAATAAATACCACAAGGCATTCGATCGATAATGAAAGAACCGTTAGGAGGTACACTGGAATATAAGATGAATTTATGTACCATTGTCTTAACGCACAATTTTGTTAAGACTGCTTTAATCATGATAAACAGAGCGGATTTAGAGCAAGTCAATAAATAAATAATTAAATCCGTGCATGAGATGCGTAAACGAGATTAGCGCAGGCTTCAAATTAGTGAGACACTACCACAAGGTGTTGGAATCAACAAACGATTTAATGGAGTCACAGACCGAACAAGTCTACTATGACTCGGAACAAAAGAAACACTTGCTAAAATGAATTTGAATATTATGCTTTCAATACATCATATGGTGTCTTGAATTGAATATACGAAATGGACAAGTTCAAGCAATTGAACTTGGTTTCAGCGCAATCTGACAATAAACGTTTTTATCGACAAGGGAATTCCAGCATGGTTACAAGGATAAACTATGCATGTAACTGAAAAGGAAAAGAAGTTTCAAGAAGGTTTTGTTGTCTCAATATCAAGGAGTTGATATTTACAATAATGCAGAATATCCGAGTCACAAGGCAATAATTGGATATAGCAAAACAATATTTGTAACTTTGATGAAAACGATCATTAGAAGGGAAGCCACATGCGTAACAACCGATTGCATGTGTATCATATGAAATGATCAAGTACCGAAGCGAATGAGTGTTTGCTCTAATGAAGAAAGTTGTCGTGATGCAACTACCATTAAGAGAAGTAGAGATGTAAAAATCTACTTGCTAGAAGCAAAAGTGGGAATTTCAATAAAAGAAATTTGAGTACTTTATCTGTTTGGTTAACTAAAATAGCATGCATGGCAAAATAATGGTGTTTACCCGAGTTAATAGATGGGGTTCCCAAGTGATAACCTTTAATGAGCTTTGACCTAAGTTCCCAAAGGTCCTAAGTACATGTTTCCTAGGTTCTCCAAGTTTTGTATTTCGTGCATAACTGTTTTGTGTACCATGTATAAACACACCATTAGTGCATATCTAAAAACAAATTTTTGACTCGGCGTTCTTCGGCATAATTTCTTCCTGAATCCGTAGCTGATGATAAACTGGTCAAAGATCAATCTTAGATTGGTAGTTGGATCCTTGCAGTTGGTTGAATAAATCGTTAATCCTCAGCAAGAGTTACCAACTCTTGATGGTTAGCTTGTTCAGCTCCCGGTAGTTGATACTCATTCGAAAACCACCGCCTTTCTTCTTGACGAACAGAACTGGAGCTCCCCAAGGCAAGAAGCTTGGCCTTATAAATCCCTCATCTAACAGCTCTTGAAGCTGCGATGACAACTCTTGCATTTCTGAAGGCGCAAGTTGGTAAGGTGCCTTCGCCACAGGCGCGGTGCCTGGAACCACGTCATAGTGAATTTTGACTTGTCGTTGAGGAGGTAATCCTAGAAAGTCTTCGGGGAAGACTCCAGAATATCCCCTTACCACAGGGATATTTTCAAGCTTTGGTTTTTCGGCTTCTTTGTCCATGACATGAGCCAAGAAGGCAACACATCCTTTACGCAAAAACTTATGTGCCTTTAAACAACTGATAATCCGTAGGGGCGTATCCTGCTTCTCCCCATGTATCACAATCGTCTCTTCTTTCGCCATCGGGATGCGGATAATCTTCTCATGGCAAACGATCTCCGCTCGATTACTTGATAACCAATCCATCCCAACTACTACGTCTAAGCTTCCACCCTCAACTGCAGAAGATCTCACGAAAACTCACGCTCTCCAAGCTCTATCACACAGCCTCTAATCACTTCGTTAGCTTCCACTAGCTTCCCATTAGCTAGTTCTATCGAGTATGGGATACGTAACTTACTTGTTACTAAACCAAGTATATTCTTAAACTCTTAGGGATACGAAGCTATAGTCAGCACTGATATCAAATAGCACAGATGCAAAGTGTTGATTAATAGGGAACGTACCAGTAACCACGCTTGGATCCTGGCGTACTTCCCTAGCTGCGATGTTGTACGCTCTTCCACGATCTTGGTTCTTCTTCGGGCAATCTTTCCTAATGTGCCCCACGTCCCACATTGTAGCAACCTGGAATTCTATCATTATCGTTTCCATCTTGGTTGCCGTCATCCTTTCCTCCTTGTCTGGGATACTTCGCCCAACAGACATCCTTGCTGTGTCCTTCCTTTCCGCACCTATCGCACTTAGGTCTCAAACATCGACCTTCATGGTGAAACTTGCACTCATCACATTCCGGCTTAGTCCCCAAGTAAATCTTACCACCGGCCTGATTGTTTTTAGGGCAATACTTCCTGAAATGCCCTATGTCGCCACAGCCAAAACAACCTTGGCCTTGTTCTTGATCATTACTGTTTCCGCCCTGATAGTTGTTGTTGTCGTTGTTTCCTCCGCGATTTCCGCTACCATCTCGATCTTCATTCCCATGTCCAACACCGTACCTACACGTCTCCTTGACATGCCCTACTTTGCCACAGTTATCACATTTTCCATATTTATATCGCCCGATATGATAGCGTCGACAATTGTCGCACTTAGGTAGGATACCTATGTATTCTTTTCCCTTTTTGGCATTGTTTTTATTCGCCCGAGTACCCTTCTTGAGATTGGTGAACTTCCTCTTGTTCTCACTCGATGACTCCACATGAGTCTCCTTCTTCTCGTCAGGGGTTGAAAGTTTTTCCAATCTAATTGCTTCTTTAGTGAGCGCCACACTTAAGTTACTTGCATCGATAGTTGTTGGAGGCTTTGATGTTGTCATCAAGCTCAGAACCTAAGGCGCCAATCCCCAGATGAATCGTTCTATCCTCTTAAACTCTGGTTCCACCAGATATGGAATAACTTGCGACAAATCGTGAAGTCTCTGCACATATTCCACCACCTTCGGACCTTCCATCTTCAAGTTCCAGAATTCAATTTCCAGCTTCTGGATTTCCTTCTGAGAACAATATTCCCTACGCATCTACTCTTTCAGCTCATTCCATGTCAAAGCATACGCAGCAGCCTCGCCCATCATCTGAACCTGAAGGTTCCACCATGACAGAGCCCCATCTTGAAACAGTCCAGAAATGTACGTGACTTGTTGCTCTGGAGAACATTTTCTCATTCGCAAAACAGAATCCGTATTCTCGACCCATCTTATGAAAGCTACGGCACCTCCAGTGCCGTCGAAGTTCAAAGGCTTGCAGTCTAAAAACTGCTTGTAGGTACAACCTGTAAAAGCAACATCATTCACAAAAGGCATTAACAAAGCACACTTGGAAATGTCCAAACGTATTGTAATGTGTCTTAGGTGACTAGACATTACTGTTGGGTGGGTTATGTGACAACTGGCACAAAACCGGTAATTTTCGTACAATTTAATTAATACTTAATGACTGCAATTATGTGCTTAAATGCCAACATTATCTGATTACATGCTATACTTGTGAATTCATGCACGTTTTATACTACAAATATTGCTTTATGCATTAATGATAGCGTTGCGTCAGAAATACTAGTAAACTCACCGGTAAGACACATTGTGTCAACAATTCTGCAGAAAGCAGTCAGACAATAGAATTGGAGCCTAGGTGTAGGTCCAACGTCAAAAATACATTAAAACCCAAGAGTATATACAAGGGTTAAAATATAGACTTTCCGGAAGCTAGAATATGCACTAGAAAGCACCCGAAACGCACTTTAAATGCAGAATTCTGCACAAATCAGCTATAATCAGCTTTTTAACACATAAATATTATGCATAATTCATGTTTTATTATCCAGAATACCCTCCTAAGTGTTGGGAATTAAAAGGGTTACAAAAGGACACTAAACGGTGCAATTTAGCACTTTAACGAACCGGTATTTAACAGAACAACCGGACATTACCCGGAACATCAAAACATTACTAGAAGCATTGTTTTAATATTTCTGAGCTAGTTATGATCCCCGAACAGCATAACACCTTTTATAACATAATAACACATCAAGTCCTAAATCAAGATACTTGAAAATTAACTTATTTATACAATTAAAGATTGGAAATTACACTTTACCCCCCCCCCCATATAGTGGACGGTCATGGGGGCCCCACTTTTGATTTTATGAAATCATGCTAAATCCTTCAAATCTTGCCAAGATATATTTAGATATTATGTGATCTTTCTTGGATTCTCTAGGATATGAAAGATCTTATATGCATTATAAATATAACCATCACCATTTCACCACTCAACACCACACCTTCCTCCTCCCTCCTCCCACTTACGGCCGTGAGCCACCACCCCCATCACCACCATCTTCAAACTTAGTTCATCCATTCCAAGCTTAACATAAGGTGCTAGAAGGTGATTAACGAAGTGTGGAGCTTGTGGATCTTGAAGAACCTTCTCCATTTGCTTTTACTCAACCCATTTGTCATCTTCAACCTCTTGTGTTCTTCCCTAGCCTTTGAGCTAGTTGTAAGCTTCTTGTAACTTGTTACTTCATATTTTGATGATTAAAAGATAATGAACAATATTAATCTTTAAGAACACAAAAGAACATGATCATGATACTTTAACATAAGCTTAAAAATATAAGAATACATGTTGAATGTGTTGATTTGCTTCTTGTTGATTGATTATTAGTGTTGGTGATGTTAGACATCATATGGAGCCTACTAGATTGTGATTAAACACTTGATCTAGTAAGTTAAAGTGGTGATCTTGTGGAAGACCAAGATCATCATGCTTTATGTCTTCATGAACTTGAATAATGAAATTGGTCTTCATATGTAAATAGATGATTACAAAATTAATTTTCTCAAGAAACCAAGTTTATTTATGAGATTTACAAGTCATGGTTTCTAAGTAAACTAATAATATTTTTAGTGTTTAAACAAGAATAGAAACATGTTTGTAACAAGAAAAATACAAGAGAAGTATTTTTAGAAAAATCATCTTACAAGTTGTAAATGACTAAATCTTTTAATAAAGTGATTTACAAACAAATAACCATGTTTGTAAGGGTAACTAAACCTACTAAATAACATGGTAAGTTACTACAAGTTTTTACAAAAACTTCAAGTTCATGATATAGTGTAATATACTTGATTTTGACACTCGGTAAGTGTTAAATGAGTTGATGATTGTTGTGATGATTTTAAAAGAAAATAAACACATGTTTTGTAAACATGGGAAACCTCCATTTTTAGGGGAAACTCTGTCAAAATTTCTATAAATTTTGACACTTAGAAAATATAAGTTTTGGTGAAACTTATTCCCTAAAAATATTTACCAAGGTTTCCCTAATTTTTGTGTAAACTTCAAGTTAAGAAACGATGATTTCTTCAAGATAAAAATTGATATTAAGTATGTATACTTTTGAGGAAAATATATATATTTATTGATCACCAAATTTTGTGCCAAGTGTATGTAGTATGTATTATATGTAATAGTGTGTTAAGACTAGAAAATACACTAAATACTCCTAAGGAGTGAAAATACAAAATACACATACGACATGCTTAGACAAATACAAGAGAATATATTTATGAAAATATATTACTTGATAGATTATGTAACTTGGACAAGTTATGAACATGAAATAAAGTTTTGGATAAAATACATAACTCGGGTGAAAAATACAAAGAATACTTATATTGATTTTTGAGAAAATAATATAAGTAAGATACATAGTTAAAAATATAAATTATTTTTAACACAAGAACAAATACATAAAAGATGGTGACTTGTACTTGTGCGATACAAGTCTAGTGACTAACGTTAATAAAACACGTATAGGTCACGACGCTATATAAGCAAACCCGGTGAAGTTTACGGCGCAAGAAACGCAAAGTTGTGAGTTCATGCTCCCCCTTTTCTTTTAACTCTTTTCAGTTTTATAACTTCGGGGGTGAAGTACATGTTACTAAATGTTTGCAGAAAAATGAGATTATGTCCCCACTTTTAATCTTTTACATACTTTTTAAACTTGGGGAAAAATACATGAGTTATGGTATGATGGATACAAGAAATAAGGAATGATACGTGAAATCGTATCACGAATAGGGTACCAGAAGCACCATTAATCATGTACATACTAAGACCGCAGAACAAAAGGTTAGATCTAATGGGTTTTCGGGCAGCCACACTCTTGGTGAAAACTAGTACCAAGTAGTGCTTTTGTGTCTCCCTCGTGAATCGACAACTAGAAAAATGCCTATGGTTTGGATTGCTTCCTATGTCGTGTCACATGTTAATGGCCTTGCAACCCATTAACAATCTTGATACATACATAAATACTTGATTGATACAAATTACATACCATGTTTTCATACAAAGTGTACAAACGTTCAATACAAAAATTGCATGAATTCACACCAACATTATGTTGACGTTTTTCCAAAAACTCACATGTATTTCAGGTAACTAAAGTGGATGTATGTGCGGTCTTACTCATGCTCTCGAATGTTGTTTACGTTTATCTTTGAATAAAGTTGTAAACTTTTCAGACAATATGCTGTCTTGTGATGTAAACACTTAAACTATGTTTTCAGTTATGTAATGTTTGGCATTTGAAGTTGTTTTTATGAGCATGTAGTATGTTTACCAATCGTATGCAATGAAAACCTTTCATGATCACACCTCGTGCTTCCGCCTTAGAAAGGGGTGTGACAGATTGGTATCAGAGCTGAGATTGTAGTGAACCAGGTTTCCTTCTCGAGTCTAGTCTACAATCTTTAGGATCCTTTCACGAAAACAATTTTTCAAAAAGTTTTCATTGCATAAAACTTTCCGTGACATCCACTACCTGAAATTGTTTTCAAAGAGTCAAGAAAAGACACTACGAGACTTAGGGTGCACTGGAGTAGCACTTGTCTTTGACTAGAAATTACTTGCAATTATGTGAAATAATTGATATATACATATACTAGAAATAGAATATCTCAGGTACTCGTGACTTTACCTGAAAGCAATGGCCTATCTGAAGGAAGTGATACGAGGATGAAACGAACTGTGCGGACTGTGCAAGGACTTACGTAATTATGGATGCATACATAATTATGGAATTCAGTGCACAGAAACCATAGCAAGTCTTGTCACGTGTCAAATGAGATTCTTTCAATACAAGAGAAGGTCAAACGTGAACACCCTCCCCCAGCCAATTAAATACTCTTTTGGAGTAATAATTTAGGGTATAAAGACAAGAACCGCCAATGTGAAGTAAGATATTTTGTCCTTTACATATATTAAACTTGTACCTTGGGGTGATGTAACCCTTATGCATCTTGCTTACCTTGCAAACAATGACGTAACAAGTTGCCCTGATATGTGTAAAGACATCGGTGAATATCTTATGACGCATCAGTATTTATCTAATTATGCATGCTTATTGCTGTATGAAGTGATTTATACATTTGGCAGATTGTTTGATGTCACTTATGTGGTATATGCCTGTGTATATATACTACTACTGTCTCGCATGACGATATCAAACAAATGTCTAACCCTGTTGTGTTATGTTCCGACAGAACATGGCACCTAGGAGAATTGTGAACAATTAAGATTCTGATCAACCTCCTCCTCCCCCACTGCCAAGGACTGCTGAAGAACTGAATGCCCTGCTGGAGGAAAGGATCTCCGCAGCTATCGCCCAATACGAGGCGAACCGCACCGAACAAAGTGGAGGACCAAGCAATGCTAGACGCAATGGGCAGGGAGATACATCCGGAGGAAACACGGCTCAAGGTTGCACCTTCAAGCAGTTTCTCGACTGCAAACCGCTGAACTACGATGGCACTGGAGGTGCAGTGGCGTTTGTACGCTGGACGGAGAAGACGGATGCCACTATCCGTATGAGCAAGTGTACCGAGGATCAACAAGTCACTTTTGCTACTGGGTTGTTTGTTGATGAAGCCTTGACTTGGTGGAATTTGCAAGTCTAGACTTTGGGAGATGATGTTGCATACGGCATGACATGGGATGCGCTAAAGGAACGTATGAGGGAAAAGTATTGCTCTCGTGCTGAACTCCAAAGGTTGGAGACTGAGTTCTGGCACTTGACCATGGAAGGTGCTGACATTACTGTTTATACCCGAAGGTTCCACGATCTGTCGAGAGTGATCCCCTACATGGTGACTCCTGAATTTAAGCGCGTAGAACGCTACATTTGGGGATTGGCCTCAGAATTTCGCAGCATGGTAACTTCGACCAAACCTCAAACGATCACTGAGGCTGTAACTCTGGTTGTCAGCCTTACTGAAGATGATGTTCGTATGAAGAAGTTATCGCTGAACCCAACTGAAAAGACCGAGATGCATGCTGAGTCGTCTGGTGACAAGAAAAGGAAGCATGCGAACCTGAATCAAGTGACACATAACAACAAGGGCTCCAACAACAAGAAGCGAGACCCCAACCCGCCTCAGGAGGCAAAACTCTTGCAACCATGAATGACGCACCTGCCAAAAGGTACCTGGGCACTCTGCCCACTTGCAATCAGTGCAAGCGTCATCACGAAGGAGTTTGTCGCATTCCAAAATGCGACAAGTATGGAAAACTGGGCCACCATACTGAGGATTGTTGGGGAAAAGGAAGAAACGGGAATGGAAACCGCAATGGTGCTGGTAATAGAAACAATGGTGGAAATGGAAATGGCAATGGTAACCGGAATGGTAATGGAGCTGGGCAGAACCAAGGATGCTTTGGTTGTGGAAGCAAGGATCATTTCCTAAAAGATTGCCCAAGGGGAAACAATGCTCAGGCTCGGGCGTTTGTGATTGGAGCAAAGAACGCACACGAGGACCCTAATGTGGTCACCGGTACGTTTCTTGTTAACAATCACTTTGCATCCATACTATCTGACACTGGTGCCGATTATAGCTTCATGTCTGTGGAATTTAAACGTATGCTTGGAATAGAATCTAGTAGATTAGATATTCCTTATTCCATAGAACTAGCCAACGGTAAACTCGTTGAATCAAGCGAAGTCGTTAGAGGTTGCACATTAGAACTTGGTGAGAAAAGATTTAGCATCGATCTCTTACCTATTCAATTGGGTAGCTTCGATGTAGTGGTCGGAATGGACTGGTTATCCAAGAACAAAGCTGACGTTGTTTGTCAGGAGAAAATCATTCGCATCCCTTTGGCGAATGATGAAACTCTCATCGTACATGGAGAAAAACGAGACGCGCCTCTGCGAATCATCAGTTGTATGAAGACACAGAAATGCTTAAGGAAAGGATGTGTTGCTTTCCTGGCGCACGTTGTAGATAAGAAGGCTGAGAAGCCGAAACTCGAAGACATTCCTGTGGTGAAGGAATTCCCTGATGTTTTTCCCGAAGATCTACCAGGACTACCTCCGCAACGACAAGTCGAATTCCGTATAGACTTGGTTCCAGGAGCCGCTCCTGTAGCCAAGGCACCCTGTCGGCTTGCACCATCCAAAATGCAAGAATTATCTACACAAATCCAGGAGTTGTTGGATAAAGGATTCATAAGGCCATGCTTCTCTCCTTGGGGAGCTCCAGTATTGTTCGTAAAGAAGAAGGATGGAACACTGCGGATGTGTATCGATTACAGAAAACTGAACAAGCTCACAATCAAGAATCGGTACCCACTACCGAGGATTGATGACTTATTTGATCAGTTGTAAGGATCGAGCTACTATTCCAAGATCGACCTTCGATCTGGATACCATCAGTTAAGGATTCAAGAGGAAAGCGTACCAAAGACTGCATTCAGAACCCGCTATGGGCATTACGAGTTCCTTGTGATGCCATTCGGACTGACGAACGCGCCAGTGGTATTTATGGATCTGATGAACCGCGTATGCAAACCATATCTCGATAAATTCGTGATTGTATTTTGATGTGTGTAAAATGCAACATGTAAATTTCATCAAATAAGGCATAAAACTAACCCTTTTTAAGTACTAATATTGGAAAAAGAGTGTTTTTGTCTTCCTTTTGTATTTTCAGGATTAAATGAGCTCAAAAACGCAAAAGAAGCAAAAAGACAGCTAATTCCAACATAAATACAAAGAAAGGAACACTAGTGGACTGCCTGACCCCTCAACGGCATCTTCCCAAGCAAAATAGAGAAGACAGAAGGCTGAACACGCCCCGTGCTCAGCCAGCACGGGGCCGTGCCCAAGAAGCAGCAGAAAAGACAAACCTATAGAAGCTTCTATTGCCCACCACGGGCCGTGCCCAGCGGACACGGGGGCATGTCGAAAGTACAGCAGGCGCATTTATTGTAATTGCGAATTACAATTAATGAGGAGAGAGAGTGTCAGACAGGCACGGGGCCGTGCCCAGCGGACACGGGGCCGTGCCCAGCTCTCTGTTCAGCCTATAAATAGGAGTGCTTGGATTCATTTCAACTGATCCCTTGGCACACCACCTCTCTCACACTTCATCCACCACCCACCACCATCACAACACCATCATCCACCACCATCATCCATTGTCCATCGTAGAGTGTGTGAGTCGTCTCGGGATCCAAGATTGATCGTAAGAGTTCTTGACAATCAAGGCCATGTTTGCCTAAGTCTCTTACATCACTTGGTGAAGACAAAGTGTCTAGTATAATACTTTTTATTTCTAATCTTTTGCACTTTTTATTTGGTTTTGTATTAATGACTTTAATAACTAGTTACTTATGTTGAAGGTGATCTTTCCTTATCGTTTGTCCGTGGTGTCTTGGCATTATTTTACTGTCTATATAAAATAAAGGATTTTCACCATTCATATCTCCACGGTCTATATGGAGGTATGTTGGCTACCTGGTCGGGGGTTAAGGGAACGGTTTGGTAAAGGTCTTGCCATTGTTCAGCGTTTAGAGGTCCTGCAATGGACCTGGGTCAAATTTAGTAGGACCTCCTTCAATGCTTCACGGTATTGGATGGCGGGGGTCCAAACTCTTTGATCCCCTCATAAGTTAACTACTATTAATACTATAACCCGGCTATTTAGGACTGTATCCCTGCTGACTCAGACTACTTAACCGAGGGTAACGTCACCGCCAAAAGCGGGGCCTACCACAATACTGCATTAATAACTTAATTCATTATCTTCCAATAATCCACCCTTTTAGGATTGTATCCTTGCTGACTCAAACTACTGGGGTGAGGGTAATGCCACCTTCAAAAGAGGGGCCTACTACAATAACTAAGATAATCTCTTAATTATGTGCAAAAGTGCGGAAATAATCAAAGGTTATACTAGATACGTGTCACACCCTGGCTTTGCGGAAGCATGGTTAATTTGGTGTGACTTCTTAATACCATAGGTTAACCATAACAAAGCTATATGAAATAAAATCATGCAAGATCATCCATTCGATTAAGTTTTAAAACCAGAGTAACATAACATTGTCTTAGGGACTTACAACCTCATAACATAAAACATTGTCTTGAAAAACATAAACATCAACATGAAATAAACGCAGTTTAATATTTGTGTCTCGTCCAGGAAAAAGTCACATTTCCTAAACCCGGATGACCTCGGAACCCATATGCAGCGGGAAAACATAACATACCGCGCCAGATCTTTAATTTCCTGAAATACATGTAAGTTGAAAAATCAACAATAATGTTGAGCGAGTTCATGTGTAAATGAGTAAGTAAACCTTTGTGAGTATAAAAATAGTCTTGGTATGCAGCAAATAAGGGAATTGAGATCACCAATGGTTTGCAAGGCCACTGATATATGTGAAGTGCAAATAGGGAGACTCAAACCTAGCAGATTTCGCCACGGCATTAGTATGTGGACAAAGTCACCCCGAGGTCCGTTTCTAGTTTGGCCTGGGGCTGGGCTCGCTACACCCAGATAGATCTACCGCTCCTGTCCCTCGGTCCTGCCATGAGGACTAATGGCCTCATATTGCTCCTACCCACTCACATGATCTAAGTAGTAAGCCTCCTTACGCTAACCATACCATGTATAAAGTACTTGTAATCAAAGTAACATGTATTTCACCCCCGCAGTTAAGAAAACTGAAAACAGTTAGAGAAAAGGGGGACATGAACTCACCGTGGTGCGTCTCTACCAAGTATGCCTCCAAATCAAACAGCTGTGTGACGACCTACACGTACTAATTCTATTAGACGGACGGCCGTGCCTTAGCTTTATGGTTTAAGTTTTTGGGAAATAGTTAGGCAACTATTTCGTGTTTACATTCTGTATATACTTGGTAGTTATTTTCCTTCCCAAGGATGGGGGATTTAATACATGTGCGTTCGTATAATTTGGATTACACTATTAAGTCTCACTTAATATATTTTATTTCTAACTCCCAAAATATAAATATTCTTCTCAAAAATATTATATTTTAATACATGTGATTTTCCCAAAATAATACTTAGTAATATTATTTTTACTCTAAAAATAATATTTACGTAGTTCACAAAATAATCATAAACACTTATACAAGTGATGTTGTGATAAATATATACTAAATACATTTATGTATCACGTTTTATTTTGTGAAATCCCACCTCCGGTATTTTGTAAATAAGTTGTGGCGAAATCTATATTTTGAAAACAAGTCGAAAAGTATTTCTAACACTTATAGTGAAAATAATTCTAAGTGTTAGGTTTTTAGAAAAATTTCGCCAGAGTTTCCTCTGTAACTGGAGGTGGCCACGCTTTCAAGCGTATCATTTTCTTTTATAAATCAAACCAACCATTTTTATCATTCATTCAAAACAATGTTCAAATCACAAACTAGTCAAAATATGTATATAAATCGCATATATTTCATGAACTTGTGATTTATTCAAACTATGAAGTAAATCCCATTACTTTTAGTGGATCTTTATATAAAACAATCCGATTTTGTAAAAACCTCGTTTTTATGAAAGTTCCATCTTTACAACTTCTCGTCATCCGTTTCAAAAATAGTTATTTTGTCGAAACTTTGTGTTACATAAGTGTTTACACACTTGTGTGTTCTAAAAACCATTCGTGTTAGTGTAAGATCCGTCTTTAAAAATATGTTTTCTCTTGACACGTGGTCCTTTGAAAATACCGCTTGTAGATACGTAGATCTACTAGTTTTAATCACTATTTTACAAGCTAAAACACTTTTACACAAGTTCATGATTCGTGTGTGGTAGAGTTTCATCTTCTAACCCTTGTTATACTTAAACAAGCTTTATGTCATAATCCAAGATCATGACTAAACCGGGTTAAATGATGATCCGAGCTACCACAACATAGATCGGGTCCAAATAATCACACAAATCAAATACTACAAGTTTTACACAACATATGAGCTTTTAACCACCTTTTTAGTGTTTTAAGTAGACTTTTATGCTTCGACTTGTAAGTTAACGAGTTTTAACCGTTACAAATCATATTAACCACTTTAAAATAGTTCAAGAAGGTGATTTAAGCAACATACCACTAGCTCGAGGCTAGGGAAGAATCTATGCGAAAAATGCGTGGATAAAAGCAAGAGAGTGAGGTCCTTCGCCTTCCGCTTGCACCAAGACTCCTTATATGCGACCCTTAACACTTGTAGATGATTGGAATGTGATGATCAAAATCGAACAATGATGGATGGGGGGTGGGTGCTCTCGGCCGAGACCTCCAAGAGAGGGAGAGAAAGGTGTGAGGTGGTGATGAGTTAAGTGAATGATCTTGTGTGTTTAGGTTATTACTTATAGACAATTAGGATGTGTATTATCCAAGAGATCATATGTCTTCTTGATATTAGGCACTAGGGATTATAATAATCAAGGTTGTACAAAGTGTGTCCCCTCTAGTTGGGGACGGTTAGTGAGGAGGGGGGGTTCTAGTCCATAACCAACTAAATGTTAGGTATATTAGTTAGGTTAAGTAAGGTTAACCCGGTTAGTGGTGTGTCATGCGTTACAATGGGTGTTAGGGTATTCAGGGACCCTAACTGGCTCAGAAAAAGATAAATAATGAAAATAACAATATTTTCATGTTTCGGGTATAGTCCGGTTGTTCGGTTGGATAGTAATCCGTTAAAGTGCTTAACAAAGCTTTAAAGTGTCGTTAATACCCTTTTTAGTGACACAACTCATTTCTGACACTTTGGAAAGTGTCTAGTAATATTTTTCTCATGTTTTGGCACTTTATTAGTTAGCAAAAAGCTGAATTATCATGTAAAGTGCTGAGTTTTGTACTTAGAGTACGTTTTAGGCACATCCGGTCATTGAAACTTATTCCTAGAGACGCAGTTCTACAACCCTTGTATCCCTACACTCACCACTAGTGTAGCAAAATATTTCTGGCTCATACAGGCCTTAGAGGCAGTGTCTGCCTGATGCTGGCTTTATCAGCATGTTCTATAGGTTATCCGTTATAGTGCTACTGTGCTTTTTGTGCATCATGTTTGTCACTAAGGTTCAGCATGTAAATAATGTAGTGACAGCAAGTAAAGTATGATGCAAGTAAGTACATGTATCAGTAATCAAGTAGCAGTTTATTCACAAGTTCAAGCAAGCACAGTAATTAAGCAGTAATTAATTATTAATTAAGTCGTACGGATACCTGGTTTAGTGAGGGTTGTCACAATACGAGTCGGAACCAAGTGATTCATCTTGTCTATCTGTTTTTATTTTTATTTTATTTTTATTTTCAGCATTTTAGTTAGTTTTTACTTTTCTTAGTTTAAAACATTTTTCTAAAACTTTTTATTTTGATTAGACGTTGAGGATAAACCGGTACTAAAAGCTCTTGTGTCCTTGGACGACCTCGGTATCTTACCAACGCTATACTACACTCAACGATGGGTGCACTTGCCCATATGTGTGTTTAGTGTTAGTGAAATATAGTGTTTTATAAATTTAAAACTTG
This sequence comes from Helianthus tuberosus, assembly GCA_030545235.1. Lineage (NCBI taxonomy): Eukaryota > Viridiplantae > Streptophyta > Magnoliopsida > Asterales > Asteraceae > Helianthus > Helianthus tuberosus. Next base: position 35,704 of record JARYGA010029334.1, read on the forward strand.
GCTAAAATAAGTGTTAAAAGGGGCTTAAAATATACACCTAATATATACGACACTTCACACGCATCAAGTTTTTGGTGCCGCTGCCGGGGACACAAGGATTTTAAGAAAGTTAAGAATCAACGGCCTAATCATCTTTTATTTTTCTTTTTAATTTTTTAGGATTTTCTTAGTTTTTCAGCTTCTGCAGAGCTCAGCACGGGCCGTGCCGGGTCAGACACGGGCCGTGCCCAGCATCATCACTGGCAGTTTTTATTTTCTGAGTTACAGAGAGCTGAACACGGGGCCGTGTCGGTGCAACACGGGGTCGTGTCCAACTCCCAGTAACAGGGATCCAGAAATCAATCACTGTGCCTCTGAACACGGGCCGTGTTCGCTGAGCACGGGGCCGTGGTGAATATTCTGACCAACGTTCTTTTCTATCTTTATTGCAGGACTTGGAACCTAGGCGCCACATTTGAACCTTCTACGTAGTGCATGAGCTCCAGTTCTATTAGAGACATAAAAGAACCTCTAGACGAACCCGAACGCTTTCTCAGAAAAAGACTTAAAGCCAAAAATCAAGAGAAAGTCTCGGGGGACCCACTTCCAATGGCGGACCAACGTACCCTCATGGATTACCTACGGCCCACCGTAGGCAATCTCGGCGCCGCTATCAATGCACCGAATGTCGAAGCCAACAACTTCGAACTTCGGCCGCATTTGATACAAATGCTCCAAAACTCCGCAACCTTCCACGGGCTTGCGGACGAGGATCCCCATCTACATATTACTAACTTCTTAGAAATATGTGATACCTTTCGGATCAATGGAGCATCAAATGACGCCATCCGCCTTCGAATGTTTCCATTTTCACTAAAAGACCGAGCTAAGGCTTGGCTTAACACCCTCCCAGTTGGATCGGTAAACACTTGGGATGAACTTGCCCAAAAGTTTCTATATAAGTATTTCCCTCCTGCTAAAACGGCTAAATTAATGACTGAAATTAATACATACTCACAAGAGGATGGGGAATCCTTATATGAAACTTGGGAAAGGTTCAAGGAGCTTCTAAGAAAGTGTCCTCATCACGGTCTAGCGGTGTGGCAACAAGTATCCACTTTCTACAATGGGTTGTTGCCACACACAAGACAAACACTTGATTCAAGCTCCGGGGGACTTTTAGGTAATCGTCGCCCAAATGAAATATATAATCAAATTGAGGAAATTGCTCAAACCAATTTTCAGTGGCACACTCCCCGAGGTAATAAATCTATTGCCCCGGGCGCCCATAAGGTTGATGAAAGCACCTCTTTACAAGCCCAAATCGAGGCCCTCTCTTCAAAAATCAAAAAGCTAGAAATGACAAAAGCGGCCTCGGTTATGGCTTGCGAAGGGTGTGGTGGGTCACATGAAAATTGGAGTTGTATGAAAGAATTAGATGAACAAACAGAAACGGTAAACTACATGGATAATAGACCTAGGCCGTCGGGTCCTCCAACAGGTACCTACAACCAAGGATGGCGTAACCACCCAAATCTTGGTTGGAGAGATCCCGGCAATAGTAGTAACCAACAAAACCAACGAACTAATTTTCAACAACCACAAAATTTCTCTCAACAACAAGGTGGAAGAGAAAGGCTTGAAGATACTATATCTCGCCTCATCTCTGACACTGAAAAGAAAAACTCGGATCGATTTCAACAATTGGAATCGAATTTTAGAAATCAACAAGCTAGCATTCAAAACGTTGAAAAACAATTAAATCAACTAGCTCAAAATTTCTCCGAGAGACCACAAGGCGCGTTACCTAGTAATACCGAAACCAACCCGAAGGCACAAGTACATCTCATCACATTAAGAAATCAAACCGTGGGCCCTGAGGATGCTCCATTGCCGCCAAGTGAAAGAAGCCATTCTAGCCAGCCTGTGACCCCTTCTGCGCCAGAAAAAGCTTCTCTACCAACTCAGGAGGCTACCAAGACTCCTCCTATTCCGTCCCCGGTAGGTTAAATCGTCAAAAGACCGATGAGCAATTCGCTAAATTTGAAAATTTGCTAAAACAATTGCATGTTAATATTCCTTTTATCGAGGTCCTAACCCAAATGCCTAAATACTCAAAATTTATGAGGGATTTCCTCGCAAACAAAAGGAAAATTGAATCATTGTAATTAGTTAACTTAGGCGAAGAATGCTCCGCCTTAGTGCTCAACAAACTTCCACAAAAGAAAATCGATCCCGGGAGTTTCACAATCCCTTGCTCGATTGGAGGATCTCCCGTTCGTAATGCTTTAGCCGATCTTGGGGCTAGCATTAACCTCATGCCCACATCAATGTTCAAACGACTCGGCCTAGGAACAACAAGCCCAACAAAGATGAGCATACAACTCGCCGACAGATCCGTCAAATTTCCACAAGGTGTCGCAGAGAATTTATTGGTAAAAGTTGACAACTTCGTTTTTCCAACCGACTTTGTCATCTTAGACATGGAAGAAGACACCGATGTCCCTCTCATCCTTGGGAGGCCATTTCTAGCCACCGCCTAAGCGGTGGTGGACATGAATGACGGAACGTTAACATTGAAGTTTGGGGATAAGGAGGTGAAGTTTGAATGTGGAAAAAGAATTGAGGACGAAGACCCGGTCAACTACATGCAGGTCATAGACTCAAGCTTAGATGATGCTCTCCGACGGTGTAACATGGGGTGCAATACATCCCACTTGGGTGACATATGACCGGTTTTGGGTCTAGCCAAGGACCTTTATAAACGTGGCGCACCACGGAGGCATTCCGCGGAACTATCCTTAGTTTAATTTAGATTAATGTTTTCTAGTTAGTTTTAATTTTCAGGAATAAAACACACTCATGGTGGTAAAGGATGAAAAGGGGAACGAGAAAAATGACTTCATGCACAAGAACAAGGCAACCCGACAATTCTCTCCATTTCAGAAGGTTCAACACGGGCCGTGCCCAACCAACACGGCCCCGTGCTGAACCACCTGCAGAAAACGCCCAGTTCAGGTAACTGGACACGGGCCGTGTTCACCCAACACGCCCCCGTGTCCAGACTTCTGTTTCTCTTATTTTAATTTTGTTACTGGCACTTGAACACGGGGCCGTGCCCGGATAACACGGGGCCGTGTTCAGCGCCCAGTAACAGAAAATTTTTGCTTTTTAACACTATTTTACACATCTAATCAACCTAAAAATTTATTTTTGGGACACATTGAGGACAATGTGTAATTTAAGTGTGGGGGGGATGCTAAAACCTTGAATTTTTTGCAAGTCCTAAACACAAGCCTTACACAAAACTCTATTGGAACCGCTAATCACCCCAAATTTTTTTCAAAAATTTCATTTTTCTTACTTGTCTAGGTTCAATTCGGGAAATTCAAGTTCTCAAAAAGGTTATATTTTTACAAATTTACAACCGATAGCGTAGTGATAAAAAGAACCAACATAAGAAAATTATGAAAAGGCATGACAAACTTAGTTAAAATTTGATTATATATACTTGATCACATAAAACCCATTCCCACAAAAGTGAGTTTTAAGCCTTTATTGAGCACAATTACATATCATTAAAACTAAATGCTCATTTTTCGTTTCTTGTGTGAATAGCCGCTTGGTTCTTACGACTCTAGAACTTGCCATGACGATACATTCTCGGTCCTTATCAACTTAAACCCGAGTAAGTAAATGATGGAGGCATTATGACTAACCCCTTTTAATTTCTACACCATTATTTTTCTTTTTCCACCTACCCAAAAATCCCCCTAGTTAGCCCCTTTGAGCCTAAACCTTTTCATTTCATCACCCAAACCAAAAACCCTTTTACCCACCAAAACTTTTTTCATTTTTAACCCTTTGTTTTAGTAACAAGTTCGGTTTTTCGTAAAAAAAAAAAAAAAATGTGTTGATGATGAAGCAAAAAGAAAATAAACAAACAAGTTCATCAAAAATAACTTTGTTTGAATAAAAGCTTCATCAAAATAAAAAGTTGCAAAAATAGAAAGTCCTACGAAAACCGACACTTGTTACGTTTTTCACCCTTTTTCTACTAACCACTAACCACTATCCCAACCACCTACCTTTAACCCAAGCCTAACCCTTAACCCACAAAGTCCTCTTGATATTTACAAAGGTATAAAAGTTAAAAAGGAGGAGGATTGATTGCTTGGCAAGCCTATGGTAGGAATAAGTTCCATGCCGCTCTCGAGTGATTCACAAAAAATACACCTTCGGCCGAGTGTGAGTGATTTCTCCCGTGAGGAATGTGAACTTGTATATAAATGGAATTTTAAAAAGGCATGTTATGCCCAAATAAGTAATTTCTCCTATGAAACGTTCTAAATAAATCATTGCGAATAGGATTGTAAATAAATAAAAGTAAAACCCAAAAAGATCTTGGATATCCCGACACTCTACGACAAGCCCAAAAAAAAAACTTCTCTTCTACCTATTCCATTTGGGAGTGTAAGCCACATATTAAAGAGTTTTGCTTGAGGACAAGCAAAAGTTCAAGTGTGGGGGTATTTGATGTGTGTAAAATGCAACATATAAATTACATCAAATAAGGCATAAAACTAACCCTTTTTAAGTACTAATATCGGAAAAAGAGTGTTTTTGTCTTCCTTTTGTATTTTCGGGATTAAATGAGCTCAAAAACGCAAAAGAAGCAAAAAGACAGCTAATTCCAACATAAATACAAAGAAAGGAACACTAGTGGACTGCCTGACCCCTCAACGGCATCTTCCCAAGCAAAATAGAGAAGACAGAAGGCTGAACACGCCCCGTGCTCAGCCAGCACGGGGCCGTGCCCAAGAAGCAGCAGAAAAGACAAACCTATAGAAGCTTCTATTGCCCACCACGGGCCGTGCCCAGCGGACACGGGGGCATGTCGAAAGTACAGCAGGCGCATTTATTGTAATTGCGAATTACAATTAATGAGGAGAGAGAGTGTCAGACAGGCACGGGGCCGTGCCCAGCGGACACGGGGCCGTGCCCAGCTCTCTGTTCAGCCTATAAATAGGAGTGCTTGGATTCATTTCAACTGATCCCTTGGCACACCACCTCTCTCACACTTCATCCACCACCCACCACCATCACAACACCATCATCCACCACCATCATCCATTGTCCATCGTAGAGTGTGTGAGTCGTCTCGGGATCCAAGATTGATCGTAAGAGTTCTTGACAATCAAGGCCATGTTTGCCTAAGTCTCTTACATCACTTGGTGAAGACAAAGTGTCTAGTATAATACTTTTTATTTCTAATCTTTTGCACTTTTTATTTGGTTTTGTATTAATGACTTTAATAACTAGTTACTTATGTTGAAGGTGATCTTTCCTTATCGTTTGTCCGTGGTGTCTTGGCATTATTTTACTGTCTATATAAAATAAAGGATTTTCACCATTCATATCTCCACGGTCTATATGGAGGTATGTTGGCTACCTGGTCGGGGGTTAAGGGAACGGTTTGGTAAAGGTCTTGCCATTGTTCAGCGTTTAGAGGTCCTGCAATGGACCTGGGTCAAATTTAGTAGGACCTCCTTCAATGCTTCATGGTATTGGATGGCGGGGGTCCAAACTCTTTGATCCCCTCATAAGTTAACTACTATTAATACTATAACCCGGCTATTTAGGACTGTATCCCTGCTGACTCAGACTACTTAGCCGAGGGTAACGTCACCGCCAAAAGCGGGGCCTACCACAATACTGCATTAATAACTTAATTCATTATCTTCCAATAATCCACCCTTTTAGGATTGTATCCTTGCTGACTCAAACTACTGGGGTGAGGGTAACGTCACCTTCAAAAGAGGGGCCTACTACAATAACTAAGATAATCTCTTAATTATGTGCAAAAGTGCGGAAATAATCAAAGGTTATACTAGATACGAGTCGGAACCAAGTGATTCATCTTGTCTATCTGTTTTTATTTTTATTTTATTTTTATTTTCAGCATTTTAATTAGTTTTTACTTTTCTTAGTTTAAAACATTTTTCTAAAACTTTTTATTTTGATTAGACGTTGAGGATAAACCGGTACTAAAAGCTCTTGTGTACATTATAAAATAGACTGTGTGAACTGTGCAAGGAATTGTCTAATTATGGACGCGTACATAATTATGAAATTTAGTGCACAGAAACCCAGTAAGATTTATTATGTGTAAGAACCGATAGCGACAACAATAACAAAATGAGAACGGTGTAATGGAGGTACGGTGGACGCACCAATGACGCTTCATATACTTGTATATAAGTGTCCCTCTTACATTGCAAGCATAATGTTATTAAGGTTACTAGAAGTTCAGAACCCTAACCAATATTGTTCGATCTTTTCAACTTCATGTTTTAAACTCTCACAAGTTTCCTCTAAATAAATTTCGGGACGAAATTTCCTAAAGTAGGGGAGACTGTAACACATGTGCCTCCACGGCCATCAAACAAATACCGAACCAATTAAATATTATATTTCATACTTGGGATTTGTAAAAATATGTGTATCATTTGCACATATCAGTTTTTGTTCAATTCCAAACTCTAAATCGCTTTCTGGAAGGTTATACGCGCACCAATGCATAAATATAACCAGTTTAATGCAACAAACACTCCAGAATAGTGACATAGGCTTAACATACCTTAAATAACCTTTACATAACTTAGAAATAAGTTTTGAAGGCTTTGGTATGGCAAAAACAAGTTAATTCGCTTACAGGGACTAAACTTGACAAACTGCGAAAGTATGCCAATTTGAACTGTAACAGACCTTCCGGAACACGACCATAAGTTAAACATACCATAAATATCCTTTACATAGCTTAGAAATAGGCTTTGAGGGGTTCGGTATGCTAAAATAAACTTTTGGGGTCATTCAGGGACAAAAAGCGTCAAAAAGTGCACAACATTTTCGCGCATAACTTACGTTCTGAATACATCCGGACATCCAAAAATTTATGTAAGCACTAAAATATTTTATTTTAGTGTTTGGCATAAGAAAAATCCATTCGTCACGCCATTTGGATCATTTTTCGCGCTTATGCGCATTCCGTCGTAATTAACCGAACAACGTAACCGTACGGCTAAACGAACCGACACCCGAGACATTTTTGAACACATTTTAAGTTCCCTATACTTTAACTTCATTTTAGAGCTTTGAAATGGGGTTAACGGGGCTTAAACGTGTCAAAAAAAAAAACGCATCGAAAACCAAGTTTTGAGGTTGCAGGGACTGAAACTGTAAATCTGCCAAACTAGGTCCGTAAACAGGGGCCAGATGCAGCAAAACGTTTTTTTTTTTCAGCTTTTAACAGCCCTTAACACTCTCCAAAGGCCAAGTGCCAAGTGTCAAACTCTTATGGTGGATGGCAAATGAGTTACCACAACTTTCCAACAAGTGTACGGCTTAGATCGTGCCCCCTTTTCCAAGAAATGATCCTAACGGTTGTCCATTTACTATAAATACCCACATACCCCAACTTCATTTCTCACTAGAATCTGATCATTTGTGCTCTAAGTTGAAACCTTTGTTTCATACCTGAGCTATTTTGATCTAGATTAGCATTCGGGGACCCTTCATAAGTGTTCCTTCGTTCTTTTATTGCTTTTCGAGTCCGAAAGTCGAACTTTGTTAGACTTTCTGCATTGACCAGTTTATGGTCGATGCGAAGTTCATTTGAACTTCATAACGTGAGCGTGATCACGATGGTTATAGTCCCTAGTGACTATACCTACTGATTACCACGTTATCTAGGCTCAGTGACGAGCCGTAGTTTCGGTCAGAATACGTATTCTTGCGTATTTTGTAACCAAACTACTTGTGGGTATCAAGACCATTTGTTTTGATACCAAACCTGTTTTCTAAACTTAGTTAAGTATGTTTTAACATGCTTAGCTCGTCACTTTACCACGTTATCTAGGCTCAGTGACGAGCCGTAGTTTCGGTCAGAATACGTATTCTTGCGTATTTTGTAACCAAACTACTTGTGGGTATCAAGACCATTTGTTTTGATACCAAACCTGTTTTCTAAACTTAGTTAAGCATGTTTTAACATGCTTAGCTCGTCACTTTTAGTTTAGTGCTTATTTAGGGTCGTAAGGTAAGCGATCTAAACAATCGCTTATACTTTCGAACCCGACCCGTTTGGTCGATCATTAGGATCCGACCAAGCACTTTAGGTGACCATAGTTTATAGGGAATAACCTTACGAGGTTATACCTTATGGTCGCTTCGTTTAAGTAGTTGTATGATAGGTAGTTTATATGCCTTAGGTAAATTACCAAAATACCCCTTTGATGCCAAAATTCATTTTAAACATATGTAACATAACTTTTGACATCTGAACTGATTTGACAACAATATTAGACATGTTAAGGCATATGTTACTTGTCATAGGACTAGTTAGGCGGTCCGAACGCGTTTCACGCGAGCGACGCGTTAAAGTAGCATAAGCTACCTAAACGGGTCGTAATGGGTCATAAGCACTTATGTTAGGATTCATTTAGTATGTAGGCGTTGTTAAACCATATTACACGAGTTCCCATACTCATTTGGTTTACGAACCCTCATTCTATCCGATCTTCCGATTTAGGTCCGGTTTATTAATGTAGTTACCTATATTAGGTGCTGTTTGATATCCGTGATCTCTAACATTGCTTGGTGGTTATCTTAGGACTTCTGAGCAATCTCAAGTGAGTACATAGACCCCTCTTTTACCGTTTTCAAACTGTTTTGGGGTGAAACACATGTGCCTACTTGTTACTTTCATGCTTTCACATCATATACATGCTATGTTCATTAGTACATTTATAGTACATGATTTCATTACATTTCATGCTATGTATGTCCATTTAGTTCATACTTAGTACATCGTTTCACATCACATCACATGCTATGTATGTTCATCTATTGCATTCTTAGTACATTTGTTTTCATCACATGCTTACATTTTGATATGATATTTGGTTTGTATAAATGGAACAATACATTCATTAACACCGATCACGCCGTTCGTTAGTAGGTAGTGGTACCATAGGAATTGACAACTCCCGTTCCGAACATCCCGGGTAGGTGGGGATGAAAGGAATGATCGAATTCGATATACAGTTACAACAAGATAAACCTTTAATTTATTTATGGGTTTATCGCCACAGTCTCAAGGCTTGGATGTATGCATTCTCACAATACCGCATAGATATTTGTATCAGTATAGCATTTGTTCCACAAAACATAGCTTTGATTTAAACCGTGTTTTACTTCAATACTTTGTTTTTGTGTATATGGTTTAGTTGATATATTTCACTAGCCATACATATCATTTTGGTTACACATTACATGATTTACATTTGACACATAAACATTATTGACATTGGTTACACATTACATGATTTACATATTGACATAGACATTTTGACATATTATTCAATACGTTTGGCAATTGGTTTAAACATAGACATCTTACATTGGTGGTTTGTTTGGGTAAGTGATTCGAGTAACGAGGCGTGTGTAATATGATACAAACATGGTGGATACGCCGCTGGTACTTCCTATATATAAGTGATTGTATGGTATTACATATCGTAGCGTTAAATGAACCATTTTAAATTGAGACATATAACATTTTATACAAATAACCTATTTTTCACAATACATTGTTTTACAAACAACTTAAATTATACAAACTCATTTTTATATGGTTATTCATTTAACCATACATTATTCTCTTATTTATACATATCATCTGATCTTATCATTTTTCAAATGATTTACAAGACAAATCAAATTACAAGGTTCATGACTAAACATTTTCTTAAACAATAAGTCATGAATCCTATTTTCATAAACCTATGTATCTCACAGGCATTTTTATGCTGACGTACCTATTTTCACATGTGTTTCAGGATATGATGCATAGGATTTATCAAGATACACTTAGGCGGACTTGGGCCTTAGCGACAATAAAAGATGCAAGACTAGTTATTTATGTTATGTTTCTTTGATTGTCATGACATTGTAACTACTTTAATCAATAAAACAATATTTCAATTTCCATGTGTTATGAAACAATGATTCTGTTACAACACTCCTCGACGTTTTCCGCCACGTATTGTTGTTCTACGTGGTCGGGGTGTGACATATCAAGACTTAAAGGATTACTATTGGTGGCCGAGACTTAAAAGCGATGTTGCTATCTATGTTGGAAAATGCCTAACCTATGCTAAGGTTAAGGCTGAATATCAGAAGCCGTCTGGCCTACTGCAACAACCAGAGATACCCATGTGGAAGTGGGAGCAAATCTCGATGGACATCGTAACAAAATTACCCAGGACCCTTAAGGGGCACGATATGATATGGGTGATAGTTGATCGATTGACGAAATCTGCGCATTTCCTACCGATCCGAGAGAAGGATAGCACTGGAAAGCTTGTTGAGTTATACTTGAAAGAAATCGTGGCACGGCATGGAGTGCCTGTCTCAATTATTTCAGACAGAGATGGACGTTTTGTCTCGAGGATCTGGCAATCCTTTCAGGAGGCCTTTGGATCTCAATTAGATCTAAGTACGGCCTTCCATCCACAAACAGACGGTCAGAGTGAACGGACCATACAAACGCTAGAAGATATGCTTCGCGCATGTGTTATGGACCTAGGCAGCAGCTGGGATACTCATCTACCCTTAGTTGAGTTTTCATACAATAACAGTTATCATACGAGCATAAAAGCCGCTCCATTCGAAGCTCTGTATGGCCGCAAGTGCCGCTCGCCCTTATGTTGGGCAGACGCTGGAGACAAACGAATGGTTGGTCCTGAACTTGTACAAGAGACAACCGACAAGATTATGCAGATCCGAGAGCTCATTAAGGCGGCTCGAGATCGACAAAAGAGCTACGCCGATCGAAGACGAAAACCATTAGAGTTTAAGGTGGGAGACAAAGTTCTGTTGAAGGTCTCACCTTGGAAGGGCGTAGTAAGATTTGGAAAACGTGGAAAGCTGAATCCATGATACATCGGACCATTCAAGATCTTAGAAAGAATTGGTACCGTGGCATACAAGTTGGAATTACCGGAAGAACTTAATGGAGTACATGATACATTTCATGTATCCAACCTCAAGAAGAGTCCAACCCAAGAAATCGTGATCATCCCTGCGGATGAAGTGCATATTGATGACACACTCCGATTTACAGATCAACCCGTTGAGGTTACAGACTGGAAAGTCAACAAGACCAGAAGGAGCAGTGTCAAACTTGTCAAAGTACGTTGGAACTCTAAGCACGGACCCAAGTACACGTGAGAACGTGAAGACCAGTTTAAAGAAAAGTACCCCCACCTGTTCAAGAAAACTCCTACGAGAGATAGATCAGCCTGAATTTCGGGACGAAATTCTTTTAACGGGGGGAGACTGTGACAACTGGCACAAAACCGGTAATTTCCGTACAATTTAATTAATACTTAATGACTGCAATTATGTGCTTAAATGCCAACATTATCTGATTACATGCTATACTTGTGAATTCATGCACGTTTTATACTACAAATATTGCTTTATGCATTGATGATAGCGTTACGTCAGAAATACTAATAAACTCACCTGTAAGACACATTGTGTCAACAATTCTGCAGAAAGCAGTCAGACAACAGAATTGGAGCCTAGGTGTAGGTCCAACGTCAAAAATACATTAAAACCCAAGAGTATATACAAGGGTTAAAATATAGACTTTCCGGAAGCTAGAATATGCACTAGAAAGCACCCGAAACGCACTTTAAATGCAGAATTCTGCACAAATCAGCTATAATCAGCCTTTTAACACATAAATATTATGCAGAATTCATGTTTTATTATCCATATACCCTCCTAAGTGTTGGGAATTAAAAGGGTTACAAAAGGACACTAAACGGTACAATTTAGCACTTTAACGAACCGGTATTTAACCGAACAACCGGACATTACCCGGAACATCAAAATATTACTAGAAGCATTGTTTTAATGTTTCTGAGCTAGTTATGATCCCCGAAGATCATAACACCTTTTATAACATAATAACACATCAAGTCCTAAATCAAGATACTTGAAAATTAACTTATTTATACAATTAAAGATTTGAAATTACACTTTACTCCCCCCCCCCCCCCTGATATAGTGGACGGGCATAGGGGCCCCACTTTTGATTTTATGAAATCTTGCTAAATGCTTCAAATCTTTCCAAGATATATTTAGATATTATGTGATCTTTCTTGGATTCTCTAGGATATGAAAGATCTTATATGCATTATAAATATAACCATCACCATTTCACCACTCAACACCACACCTTCCTCCTCCCTCCTCCCACTTACAGCCGTGAGCCACCACCCCCATCACCACCATCTTCAAACTTAGTTCATCCATTCCAAGCTTAACATAAGGTGCTAGAAGGTGATTAACGAAGTGTGGAGCTTGTGGATCTTGAAGAACCTTCTCCATTTGCTTTTACTCAACCCATTTGTCATCTTCAACCTCTTGTTTTCTTCCCTAGCCTTTGAGCTAGTTGTAAGCTTCTTGTAACTTGTTACTTCATATTTTGATGATTAAAAGATGATGAACAATATTAATCTTGAAGAACACAAAAGAACATGATCATGACACTTTAACATAAGCTTAAAAATATAAGAATACATGTTGAATGTGTTGATTTGCTTCTTGTTGATTGATTATTAGTGTTGGTGATGTTAGACATCATATGGAGCCTACTAGATTGTGATTAAACACATGATCTAGTAAGTTAAAATGGTGATCTTGTGAAAGACCAAGATCATCATGCTTTATGTCTTCATGAACTTGAATAATGAAATTGGTCTTCATATGTAAATAGATGATTACAAAAATAATTTTCTCAAGAAACCAAGTTTATTTATGAGATTTACAAGTCATGGTTTCTAAGTAAACTAATAATATTTTTAGTGTTTAAACAAGAATAGAAACATGTTTGTAACAAGAAAAATACAAGAGAAGTATTTTTAGAAAAATCATCTTACAAGTTGTAAATGACTAAATCTTTTAATAAAGTGATTTACAAACAAATAACCATGTTTTTAAGGGTAACTAAACCTACTAAATAACATGGTAAGTTACTACAAGTTTTTACAAAAACTTCAAGTTCATGATATAGTGTAATATACTTGATTTTGACACTCGGTAAGTGTTAAATGAGTTGATGATTGTTGTGATGATTTTAAAAGAAAATAAACACATGTTTTGAAAACATGGGAAACCTCCATTTTTAGGGGAAAATCTATCAAAATTTCTATAAATTTTGACACTTAGAAAATATAAGTTTTGGTGAAACTTATTCCCTAAAAATATTTACCAAGGTTTCCCTAATTTTTGTGTAAACTTCAAGTTAAGAAATGATGATTTCTTCAAGATAAAAATTGATATTAAGTATGTATACTTTTGAGGAAAATATATATATATTTATTTATCACCAAATTTTGTGCCAAGTGTATGTAGTATGTATTATATGTAATAGTGTGTTAAGACTAGAAAATACACTAAATACTCCTAAGGAGTGAAAATACAAAATACACAAACAACATGCTTAGACAAATACAAGAGAATATATTTATGAAAATATATTACTTGAT
>JARYGA010029335.1:0-27597 GCA_030545235.1 Helianthus tuberosus
GTTCGGTTCTTCGCTGAGCTTGATCGTCTTCCGGCATCCAAAAGTACCTATATTCCATAAACATGAAATACTTTAGTCATACGGGGTTTAAAACGTGTCTAAACGAATCCGGGAATTTAAACTAAATAAAATATATTTTGCTTCTGGGTCCACCGTAACTTACGGTGGCATGACTAAATCAAGTATACGCAATCATATGTCTTTTTCTGGATTAATAATGACATTATTAATGTGCAGCGATTTTCTATACAGCCGCTGTAATTGACCATTATGACCCATTCAAAGTCCGAACTAGATTAAAATGTTCAAAGATGGATCGTAGAAAACTTCAATACCTTCGCAAGCATATAAGGTACACCTTCTAACGAATTTCCTATGATTTTATATGATTTTTATAAAATCAGCACAGCAACTATATTTTCATTTTTTTAAACAGCTTTCAAGGTTTTGAACACCGGTTTAATTCATTCTTTTGGCCTATTTAACAACCACATTTGTTTCTTATGATTGAAAACAGTAAAAATTTACTTCATAAGCTTTCCGAAAAGGTATAGAACACCCAAATCGGATAAACGGTTGATTTTATATGATTTTTTTAAGATTAATCGAAATCCATATAAAAAGCTGCGGAAATCATGTTTAGTGTCATTTTAAATTCGAACCAAACCATCAAATGCAACCCATTTCCATGGCTAAAACCCTTATTAAACTCTTGGCAATGGTTAGAAACATATAACAAATATAATGACCATCGTCCGTAACATTTGGTTTACCTATTAAGGTAACCAAAAACTTATTTTAGACTTCGTTTAACTCTCATTAGCATTACATTTAAATGAGAGTTATCTTATTATGCGTACCTGGCTCGGATCATTACATTGACCCATTTAAGTACCTTGCCTCAATATCTACTAAGTAATAGCGATGTAAATATCCACTCGATATTTATTTCTGAAATCAAACAACTCATCAAACCATTAGTCGATATTGTCAAAAAGTGATATTTTCACCTTTTGACCCGTTGGTCTAAATGACCGATAATATTGGCGAGATAAAGCTTATCGCCATCTCGTCTACACGACTCGTTCCGATTTACACCGCACGGTCGTTTTAACTATAATTCACCTCTTAACGCTTTTTGGCCTAATAAGGCTTACGAAATATGTATCTTTCAAAACCAATAATTATTGTCAACAAGTGTCCAAATTTCAATTTTACCCTTATTGGTTATCTTGTTCCGTACGACTACACGCCGGAAACACCATATCTCAACTTTCCATTTGTCTTGTTCGAAATCAAAACAACAAAAGGACAATCTAAACTATATGACTAGTGTAAGCTATACTTACCTTGCATCCGGTTATGCTCTTTTTCTGCGTACTCGATCCGTTTGACCCGCTTCTTTACCAAGTCTTCATCTAGCTTGTCTAGAGTCAAACTATCATCATCACAATTCGTAAGACGGTTAGATTAGTCATAATCATTTACGACTATTCCATACTACGGGTTTTATGTCGAATTTATCATTCGTCCATATCAAAATTATCATTCGATCAAATCATTGGTCAGTTTGACTTTTTAAAAGTCAATTGACTTATCAACATATTCAAATGCACATTTGGTTCAATGAACTCACTTAGGCATATTTCATCCGAACTCTTAACGAAATCAAATTTTACATACTAACTAGTAGGCCGCGATTTCATTTAGGCATTTCATATCACTGAAAATGGGCTGTTTTTGGTGACTTGTTTAACCTGTTTACATGTCTTCAAAAATTATGATTTTTTTATATGGCGTACATCTCAGAGGGTTAGGCCTTGTGTTAAAATTTCAAGATCTAACTCTTTACCAAAAATTCATAAAAATTCATTTACTAAGCTGCAATCAGATTCGTCACTTCTGACTGCAGCTTACGGAAAAATTCATTTAAAATTCCTCGTTTATCCGATTGACGAAATTCCAATTGGCGATTCTTTTAATCACTTAAAACTTTCTACAGTAAGAATTTGAGACGATAACTCAATTCCTAAATTGAGTTATGACATTCGTAATGGGCTGCAAATTCTGCCAGAAAACGCAGCTTAAACCTTTGATACGGAAAAATTTATAAAACGCTCAATTCTCGTCGAAAAAATGCGATTCCAGTGGGGTTTTAAAGATATTTCCTGGAATTACATTTTAGACTCAAGAAACACATGTTTTTATCACGTTTTGTCCAGGTTACAGCCGATACAAGTCGGCTGTAAATTCTGATCAAGAGTCGTTTGAATTCAGCTTTCAATTTAAGCAAGTTCTTGACATCATAACACCATTTTAGCAATCAAAAACCCTAACAACAATCACCTTCAATGGTGTTCATGGATTTTTTTACTAAAGTTAGGCACGATTTCAACATATCTTGTCTAGGGTTTACTCCTAAACACTACAAGGTTCCTATTTCATCCATATAACAAGCATGCATCAACAAATTTCGAATACCCTAAATTCATGAGAATTTCAAGTAGAGAATTAACATCAAATTTTACATACCTTACAACCCCCTTGCGATGAGGATCACGATTCTAAGCTCGGATTTCGTTTTGGACCAGATTTGCACCTTCAATTGAGAGTTTTTTGTGAGTTTTCTAGGGTTTGGAGCAAGGGGATCGCCCCTGTCTTTCTTCTGATCGACCAGACTCCCATTTTGGGGTGTTTGGTTTATTTTTTATTTGTTTTATCAATTTTGGTTTCAATTTTAACAACTTAGGTCCCTCCACTTTTCCTTAATTCTTAATTTAAGTGTTTTAACCCACTCATAAGTCACTTTCTAACTAGGTTAGAATTATTCCTAGTTAACTTGGTAGGTTCGGGAAGTTGTAACCCGTTTTACTTTAAGGCCCGTTAAATCGGGCCTTTTATCTTTCTATTTTCTTGAAAGTTCTTGTTCACTTTAAATAAATATTAGGATTATTTAAATAAATTCCTAATATTTACCAGTTTACTTTTACCACTTACGGTACTTTCCCCGTCTTATGTATTAACGGGGTTTAATTACCCAAACCCGTTTTCGGGGTGTTACAAGTCTACCCCCCTTAAAGAGGTTTCGTCCTTGAAACCTTTTCTTACATAATTCATTGAGTTTTAACTCAATGTATTTGAGCCGAGAATTCTTTTAAACACTACTTATACCTTTAACCAATTGTTAGTATTACCAGATAAGTATGGTAACATCTTTTTGGTCACTAATTGTCTACGTATCTCATAGGACATAGTGCAACTTGGAATAACGTAGTCTCGTTATTCCCACTAGTTTAGTTAACTTAGCGATATCCATCGCTTTCATATGCTATCGAATTCTTTATGAATCCGTTACTTTGACCCGTTTAAAGGTCTTTAGTGGAATCCTTCACTTTTAGCAACAAATTCTTTTGTTTTCAAATTTATTTATTCGGTTCAGTTATACCGAATCTACCACTTACAAGCAAACCAAATTTCTTGATTTGAATTGCTGACCTTAACCGGTCTCACTAACTAGACTTTTTAGTCCAGTTACTTTTTACCGCTCACTTGGTTATAATGTGATTTTACTTCACATTACATTTCCTAACCGTGATCGTGTCACATCGTGTTTAGTTTGTATCAACCTTTCATTTTCGAAAATATCACCTTTCGAATATATCGTCTTGCGCCTATCAGTGTCAAGACTTGTATCTTTCATGCTTACTATTTAAATTCCTATCAGAATTTATGTTTGTAAAAACGTTATTTATTACTAAAACCGAAGTTTTAGTTTTAGAATCTTCTCTTTAACTTTTGTCAATTATCCATACCAGGATATTGACAGTGCATAATTTATTCTTTCACAGTCTTAGTTTTATGCGGGGGATTCTCAACCGATTCCCTCGCTTTATCTAATTAACCCGTAGTTTTTTTTTTTTTTTTAATCACTTAGCCTTATGGGCTATTTTTTTATTAGACTTTCACCTCTTTAGGGCGAAGTCCTTATAACTTCTTTCTAATCATGACCCGTGGGTCATTTTAGTCCCGTAGATCTTTCATTTGTTTATAACCCTAAAGGTTATGTTGATCCCGTAGATCACTCATTACTCATGTCATTCTTAAAATACATGTTTGGTGTCAAGGCACCCTGTTTTTGTTCGAAGAATCGTTTGGTTTCAAGCTTAGGTCCCGTTAACCTTAATTGGATTTTCATGGCTATAATGGTTTTCTTTCGGACAATTTTCCGATTTTATGACTTCTCACGTCATTTATGCGTCAGTTCTTCTTATGGTTACTGTTATTTGATTTGCATATATTCTTATTTGGTTATATCCCATTACCGGGCTCATTATTCTCTTGCATTTAACGCTACCTTTATCTGGCTAGCGCTCATTTGTGCCATTCGGCGTTATATTGTATTCAACCTGTTTGACCTATTAATGTGAAATCCATCACTTATAAACAATCAACTTTATTCTTTATTCAACCCATTCGACTTCGAATAGTTGAACATATTTACTCACAATTTCTATATACGAGATTTTATAGTCATAACTCGTATTCCAAGTCCTTTGAATTTTTTTTTTTCGCGTTCACGTCTCTTGGTTTACGCATGTGTTTAATTCTTACCCATCAACCGGGTGTTTTACCGAGGTCGTTATTATTGCAACCCTCCCGGTATGCATTAAGACCTCGCTTCATTTTTATATTCCAACTTTGTCTTTAAGTTTGACGTTTTACAAAAACGACCCGTTAAGGGACATATTTGCATTTTCCGGGTTCGAGTGTAAGTACACTCCTTCCCAATACTTGTCTAAATCATTTTACATGCTTGCGTTTTCTGGGTTCGAGTGTAAGTACACTCCCTCCTAATACTTGTCTAAATCATTTTTCATGCTTGCGTTTTCTGGGTTCGAGTGTAAGTACACTCCCTCCCAATACTTGTCTAAATCATTTTACATGCTTGCGTTTTCTGAGTTCGAGTGTAAGTACACTCCCTCCCAATACTTGTCTAAATCATTTTACATGCTTGCGTTTTCTGGGTTCGAGTGTAAGTACACTCCCTCCCAATACTTGTTTAAATCATTTTACATGCTTGTTTGTCCCTTCACTCGGGCTCATTATCTTGATGTAATACGCTTCCGTCACTCGATTGTGCGTTTACATTATTATCAAATATTTTGCTTATCTGATTCATTTGGGTACTTTTTAATTAGTCCCATTCACTCCGCCCTTACTACATCGGATGTAAATGTGTCCGCTATAAGAAACTCGTGGTATCATATGCCACTACTTACTTGGCCAGAGTAAGCGATTTAACACATGACATACACGACCTTTTTATAGTGTTCACATCACGCCCTATGTAAGTAACGCCTCTATTTGTTTCTCTTGGAAACAATATCCCGAATACATTTTCTATTCGGTTTTTTTTTTCCAAGTTTTTAATCTACATATGCAACTTTCAATTTCTACTTATTTGTTGCATATTAATATTTGTGCGGTTATTTAAAATGTGCACCTGGTAATGTTTGCTCTAACAGGCTCCCCTTGCCATTAACTTATTCGCAATCGTTGCGCGATTTTGGTCCTTGGTGAGCATGCTCTTCTTGTCATACTTCAGACCGTTCCTCTATCATATCCGTAATTTGTTCAATCCTCGTCATCTTCAAATGCGAGTTTCCTCCAATTAAAACATTCATAAAAGTTAGTAGTGTCAACTTTACTAAATGCCCATATCATAATACAAGGCTTTTCTATTGTACGCGTCAACGCTCGCAATTTCGTCAACTATTTTCATCATTTAATTTAGGTAACGTGTATCACACGATAGCCTTATGTGTTGTTTACAACACTTTAGCATGCTAAACTATTAACATACTTGTACTTACCGGATTTGCGATCAAGCTTCGAACCGAACACTATTCTTTGTCAAGAGCATAAGGTTTAAGTCCAAGCATAGTTCCTCCCCCACCATACTCGAATCTCTTAAACCCAGGCTCTGATACCAACTTGTAACACCCGTTCTTATAATTTAAGGTTTAATGAATCTTTTATGAAAACAATCATGTAATTACGATTACATATACATCGGAAATACGGGTTTACTAAAAGTTTAACAAATCATAAGTTATTCTACATAACGTGATCGAATTCGTTGTTTATAATTTACAACGTGGGAAAGTGCGGAAGCGTGTATCTTTATCGTGTTCGGTTCTTCGCTGAGCTTGATCGTCTTCCGGCATCCAAAAGTACCTATATTCCATAAACATGAAATACTTTAGTCATACGGGGTTTAAAACGTGTCTAAACGAATCCGGGAATTTAAACTAAATAAAATATATTTTGCTTCTGGGTCCACCGTAACTTACGGTGGCATGACTAAATCAAGTATACGCAATCATATGTCTTTTTCTGGATTAATAATGACATTATTAATGTGCAGCGATTTTCTATACAGCCGCTGTAATTGACCATTATGACCCATTCAAAGTCCGAACTAGATTAACATGTTCAAAGATGGATCGTAGAAAACTTCAATACCTTCGCAAGCATATAAGGTACACCTTCTAACGAATTTCCTATGATTTTATATGATTTTTATAAAATCATCACAGCAACTATATTTTCATTTTTTTAAACAGCTTTCAAGGTTTTGAACAGCGGTTTAATTCATTCTTTTGGCCTATTTAACAACCACATTTGTTTCTTATGATTGAAAAAAGTAAAAATTTACTTCATAAGCTTTCCGAAAAGGTATAGAACACCCAAATCGGATAAACGGTTGATTTTATATGATTTTTTTAAGATTAATCGAAATCCATATAAAAAGCTGCGGAAATCATGTTTAGGGTCATTTTAAATTCGAACCAAACCATCAAATGCAACCCATTTCCATGGCTAAAACCCTTATTAAACTCTTGGCAATGGTTAGAAACCTATAACAAATATAATGACCATCGTCCGTAACATTTGGTTTACCTATTAAGGTAACCAAAAACTTATTTTAGACTTCGTTTAACTCTCATTAGCCTTACATTTAAATGAGAGTTATCTTATTATGCGTACCTGGCTCGGATCATTACATTGACTCATTTAAGTACCTTGCCTCAATATCTACTAAGTAATAGCGATGTAAATATCCACTCGATATTTATTTCTGAAATCAAACAACTCATCAAACCATTAGTCGATATTGTCAAAAAGTGATATTTTCACCTTTTGACCCGTTGGTCTAAATGACCGATAATATTGGCGAGATAAAGCTTATCGCCATCTCGTCTACACGACTCGTTCCGATTTACACCGCACGGTCGTTTTAACTATAATTCACCTCTTAACGCTTTTTGGCCTAATAAGGCTTACGAAATATGTATCTTTCAAAACCAATAATTATTGTCAACAAGTGTCCAAATTTCAATTTTACCCTTATTGGTTATCTTGTTCCGTACGACTACACGCCGGAAACACCATATCTCAACTTTCCATTTGTCTTGTTCGAAATCAAAACAACAAAAGGACAATCTAAACTATATGACTAGTGTAAGCTATACTTACCTTGCATCCGGTTATGCTCTTTTTCTGCGTACTTGATCCGTTTGACCCGCTTCTTTACCAAGTCTTCATCTAGCTTGTCTAGAGTCAAACTATCATCATCACAATTCGTTAGACGGTTAGATTAGTCATAATCATTTACGACTATTCCATCCTACGGGTTTTATGTCGAATTTATCATTCGTCCATATCAAAATTATCATTCGATCAAATCATTGGTCAGTTTGACTTTTTAAAAGTCAACTGACTTATCAACATATTCAAATGAACATTTGGTTCAATGAACTCACTTAGGCATATTTCATCCGAACTCTTAACGAAATCAAATTTTACATACTAACTAGTAGGCCCCGATTTCATTTAGGCATTTCATATCACTGAAAATGGGCTGTTTTTGGTGACTTGTTTAACCTGTTTACATGTCTTCAAAAATTATGATTTTTTTATATGGCGTACATCTCAGAGGGTTAGGCCTTGTGTTAAAATTTCAAGATCTAACTCTTTACCAAAAATTCATAAAAATTCATTTACTAAGCTGCAATCAGATTCGTCACTTCTGACTGTAGCTTACGGAAAAATTCATTTAAAATTCCTCGTTTATCCGATTGACGAAATTCCAATTGGCGATTCTTTTAATCACTTAAAACTTTCTACAGTAAGAATTTGAGACCATAACTCAATTCCTAAATTGAGTTATGACATTCGTAATGGGCTGCAAATTCTGCCAGAAAACGCAGCTTGAACCTTTGATACGGAAAAATTTATAAAACGCTCAATTCTCGTCGAAAAAATGCGATTCCAGTGGGGTTTTAAAGATATTTCCTGGAATTACATTTTAGACTCAAGAAACACATGTTTTTATCACGTTTTGTCCAGGTTACAGCCGGTACAAGTCGGCTGTAAATTCTGATCAAGAGTCGTTTGAATTCAGCTTTCAATTTAAGCAAGTTCTTGACATCATAACACCATTTTAGCAATCAAAAACCCTAACAACAATCACCTTCAATGGTGTTCATGGATTTTTTTACTAAAGTTAGGCACGATTTCAACATATCTTGTCTAGGGTTTACTCCTAAACACTACAAGGTTCCTATTTCATCCATATAACAAGCATGCATCAACAAATTTCGAATACCCTAAATTCATGAGAATTTCAAGTAGAGAATTAACATCAAATTTTACATACCTTACAACCCCCTTGCGATGAGGATCACGATTCTAAGCTCGGATTTCGTTTTGGACCAGATTTGCACCTTCAATTGAGAGTTTTTGTGAGTTTTCTAGGGTTTGGAGCATGGGGATCGCCCCTGTCTTTCTTCTGATCGACCAGACTCCCATTTTGGGGTGTTTGGTTTATTTTTTATTTGTTTTATCAATTTTGGTTTCAATTTTAACAACTTAGGTCCCTCCACTTTTCCTTAATTCTTAATTTAAGTGTTTTAACCCACTCATAAGTCACTTTCTAACTAGGTTAGAATTATTTCTAGTTAACTTGGTAGGTTCGGGAAGTTGTAACCCGTTTTACTTTAAGTCCCGTTAAATCGGGCCTTTTATCTTTCTATTTTCTTGAAAGTTCTTGTTCACTTTAAATAAATATTAGGATTATTTAAATAAATTCCTAATATTTACCAGTTTACTTTTACCACTTACGGTACTTTCCCCGTCTTATGTATTAACGGGGTTTAATTACCCAACCCCGTTTTCGGGGTGTTACACATAACCATAAGTTTGTTTGTGAAAATGACATTCACATGCTCCCAGCTTACAGACAATTGTTAGATGTCCAGGAGGAGATGGTATGGGAACTAGGCACTTTAAACCTTGGTCCTGTCAGAGCTTTCCATATAATGACGCTGACATGGTTATAAATAGGATGACTGACAAAAAAGAATATTTAGCTGATTATTCGTTTGAATACTCTGTTGATGATGGCAAACGTTTAACTGGGTTGTTCTGGGCTGATGGTTTATGCAAGCTTAACTATATGGAATTTGGCGATGTGATATCGTTCGATGCAACCTTCAAGACAAACAGGTAACTGTTTCAAAGACAAACATGTTTTGTTACTGATTTTTCGCATGTTTTGTCTGCTAATGAGGGTTCAATATCGCAAGTGTAGACAACAGAGTTGTGTTGAATATATCGCATGCCTTTTCCCCCTGGTTTCGCATTTGATTTTTATTAATTCGCATATAATAAATGTGATTTCGCATTTGTTGTTCAGGTACAAGATGGTGTTTGTTCCGTTCACAGGCATTGACAATCACTGTCGGAATGTAACACTCTCAGCTGGGTTGTTGGCATCAGAGAGTATTGAATCATATAAATGGCTTCTAAATTCATTTTTAAATTCATTTGGTCGGCAGCCTAATGTTGTAGTGACGGATCAAGACCCTGCTATGAAACAGGCTATTGAGGAGGTTTTCCCTATTAGCAGACACAGATTGTGTATGTGGCACATAATGAAAAAAGTGGCAGATAAGGTAGAGCATGCAACATTTTTGTGTTTTTGTTGGTGTTATTTTTTACTATTATAGTTTTTTGTAATAGACTGATATAAAATGCATTTATTGTTAAAGGTTGGGCACGAGTTGTGCAATAATGATGAGTTTAAAAGGAGGATGTGCGACATTGTTTGGACCGATTTGATTGAGCCCGAAGAATTCGAGAGACAGTGGAAGTTGGTGATGATTGAGTTTGGTCTTACTGAAAACAAATACATGCTATTTCTCCTCTAATACATGCGATTTCTCCTCTAATACATGCGATTTTGAGTTATCTTGTATTTTTTATGTTATTGTGGCAAAGATCCCTAATTCATTCATGCGATTTTAAATTATATTAAAGCATAAGATTTGTTCAAAACATATATCCAAAATAATAGTTATTGTCTAACACAGCCACAACCACAAAATGATTAAAAATATAAATTAGTTACTTGAAGAAATGATTTTGTCACGTTCAGAAGAGCTGAACTTCATCTTCTCCTTCACAGTGTTCAGAGCATCTGTTAGGAAAGAGAAGGCCATGTCATCAGATCGAGATTGCTCCTTTAGGTGATCCAAAGCTCTGTCTCTGAATGTTGATGGTGGTTCTTGAAGTAGCTTTTCCCATACTTCTTGATTGTTCTTGATTTGTTCAAGGATTTTGCCCTGCACATCAAGAATCAGATGAGAAGAGGTGACATCAGTGCTTGGAAATAGCTCTTTGATTGCAATGGTTTTGATTTTTTCTATATCTTCAGATGCCATTTTTTGTTTGTCTGTGTTTGTGTGTGTTTCATTTGGTCTTCTATGTCTTAATATGGAAGGTAGTTATCAAGGTTTTTTATATTAATATAGTAAATTTATTATATAGGTAGGGTGGTAAGTTCAGTAGTATTAATTGTAAAATTCATCATTACATGTCAAATTATAGTCACATCATTAATAAATTAAGTTTTTGTATATAAAATAATTTCATTTTTAGTTTTTAAGGTTGGTAGTTTTTTTTTTTTGTATTTTTTATTACAAAGTTTTTTTTTAAGTTTTTTTTTTTGCACTTTCCTTATTCGAAATCGCACTTGATTCGAAAGTAATTCGCAAACCGTAAGAAACATACATTTAAATATCATTTTCTATGATATCGCATGTGTAATTTATCTAAAATCGCAAACTATATGAAGAGATTTTGTAAGTGTTTGAAAACGCATGTGCATTATCCTGAAATTCGCAAACTATATGAAATCTCAAAGAATTCTTAACTTTTTACTGATATCGCACATGCATCACATGAAATTCGCAAACTATATGAAATGTCAAAGAATTCATTTTTATACCGAATTCGTATTTGTATTGTCGACGTTTTCGCACATGATTTGACAAACTGCATCATCTTCTTCGATAGTCAGTGCATACAGAATTTCTAAAGTCATCAGAAGTTCATTTTATCAGAAGAATTTGATGAATAGGAATCGATCGATTTGGTGAATAAGAATCGATCGATTTTTTGTTAATTGTTATAATTTCGTCTTTGGTTTTGATTTAGGATCTTTCGTTATGTTTTTTGAGGTTTTGTTTGCCGTTATCAGGTGTTTTGATCTTAAATTTGACGTTTTTAACCTTGGCGGTTTCTTTTTTATGAATCATATGTTGATAAATTTAATAGAAAAAGGCGCTGTTTAAGGAAGATGATCCGACGGTTGTAGACGACGCGTACATAATGTACGATTAGAGGATTTGTATGATAACCGGCCTATATATATATATATATATATATATATATATATATATAGGGAGAAGATCATGCGAGAACCACCTCTTATTGCGAGAACCGCGAGAACCAATGTGAACACACCAAAAATGCCTAAAAATAGCTAAAAATCACACAAATTTTTTTTTTTTTTTTTTTTTTTTTTAATATTTTTTAGGTTAAAATCGCTACTTTTCGAACCAAAAAAAAAAAATTAATTTTTTTTTTTGGCTTCCAAAAGTAGCGATTTTAACCTAAAAAATATTAAAAAAATCAAAAAAATTTTTTTGGATTTTTTAGATTTTTTTTAGGTTTTTTGGGGGTTTAGTTTTTAGCATTTTAGCTTGGGGGGGTGGGGGAGGGGGGTTTAGGCTTTTTTTGGGGGGGGGGGGGTGGGGTTAGGTTTTTTTAGGTTTTTTTTAGCTTGGGGGGGGTGGGGGTTAGGTTTTTTAGGGTTTTTTTAGGTTTTTTTAGCTATTTTAGGTTGTGTTCACATTGGTTCTCATGGTTCTCACAATAAGGGTGGTTCTCGCATGAGTCCCTCCCTATATATATATATATATATATATATGTCGTATGTTATATACAAAAAACCAGCAGTGGCTGGGATAATAACAACAGTTCAGAAATCTAACTACCCCAGATTACATTGAAAGGAAGTTTACAAAATCAAAAGTACACCTAGTATACAATCAAATGTAACAAGGGTAGCGCCATGTTTTCTAATCCAAATGAAAAACTTAACCTTCATTTCCTCTATACCATCTTTGTAACTGAAGACGGCTCTATTTAGCTAAACATCTCATTCTTCGTATCTTTTTTTTTTTTCCTAACGACTATATATTATTAGAAAAGATCACTACTAGCAAGATGCTAGAATGATGGGTGCGTTACTATAAAACGAAATTAGATGGAGTGAACAGTGCACCAAGAATACGATTATATTGATACATTTTTTTGACCTATGTTTTATCCACAAGAACAATTTCGCCTTGATCACTTCCAGGATTGTTTGTTGAAGACGCTTTCCATTTCTATCATTCTGGCCTATATATCTATAAAAACTATAGTGTTGTAACTGGAATTAGTTATGAAACCTTTTTGAATGTTAATTTGTTAATACGAGCATCTTATTCTTCATATTAATCCCTAGTTAAATAAACAATATTTATTATTATTATTATTATTATTATTATTATTATTATTATTATCATCTTATTTCACTTAAGAGTAGGAGTTGGCTACAAAATATGTTTTTCCTACAAAGTATATGAAGTGTTCTCATTGTGACATGTAACATTTAAGGATTTTATACCAAAGGACATAAATGTAATTGAATAATTAACTTATTTATGGAAGATTTATCTCTTAAACATTTTTTTAAGGAAACATTATATCTTTTAAGAATTTAAAATCGTCAGTTACTAATAATACGAAGAACGTCTAGTGAACAAATTAACATGGCATGCAATCACTCATGAACAAGTTCTTGGCGTCATGTTTTAGCAGTTATTAGTTTATTCACGTTGTGTTTTATCATTTTTTTTTGAACTGCAACCTTCAATAAACCACAACCAAAAACCAAACTTCCAGCAAGAAGCTAGAAGCGGCTGGCACAACTACAAACAACCAAAAGAAAATTATAAATCAAAGGACTTCCACATTTGCCAGTTTACATTCACATTTTTTGCCCTATTATAGATCCAACAGTATCCTTGCGCTTTGACTTCCCCCAATATCTCTTCAACTTTTGCTGGACTGTTTGAAAAGACGGCTTTGTTTCTAGCTTTCCATATACTCCACATAGTCACAAGAATAACTACCTGGACCACCTTCTTTTTCAAATAACTGCCTGTGATGTGTTTATGCATCTCGAACAAATCCTTACAAGTAAAAGCGAAGATAGGAGGAATTATACACCAGATACTTATATGGTTCCAAACAATCGCAGACGTGTAGCAGGCTGTGAATATATGATCCACCGACTCAGCTGCATTCAAACACAAACTGCAAACATTCGGACCCACCAACACTCTTCTTTTCAATAACTCATCCATAGTCGCGATCCTGTTAAGACTTGTTCTCCAAGCGAAAACATTAATCTTGATTGGGACCCATGAATTCCAGTCTAAGGTGGTCACCGGATTGAACGATCTATTTTTTGTACATCGCCTTTTTTACCGCTGCCACAGAGAAGTCTGTCGAAGAATCACCCGCCCATATCCACTTGCCTTGAACCTCACTAGTTCTGATGTTGTGGAGAACATTACCCAGATACAAAAACTCAGCCCCTTCAACCCCTTCTTCTATGCTCGACTTCCACTCCCAAGTGTAAGTGTTAGTCCCGTTTAACTCCTTACATCGGTCTGCCACTACACACCCCTTTTTCTTCTCTTTTCTAAACAGATTTGGGCAAGCTAAACTGAGAGGTTTATCGCCCACCCACGTATCAAGCCAAAAACCTGATTTTTGACGCGTTCCCAATAACCCCTCTAATGGACCTAGCTAAATCCACGTTTGCGGACACAAGATGATTCTCAATTCTAGATATAGCCCCCCAGATACCACTCAGGTACTTATTACACGGTAACACCAACCAGGTTCTAGGCATGTAATGCAAGGCTGCAATAAGACTTCTCCATAAGCTATTCTCCTCATTCTTAAAACGCCACCACCACTTCGATAGAAGAGCAAGATTCGAGTATCTAAGCGGGCAAAGACCCAAACCCCCGTCCTTTTTTGCTGCTGTAATACGGTCCCATGCAACCCAAGCCATTTTATTCTTGTCACCTTCACCCCCCCCCCCCCAAAAAAAAACGACTTCTCTTTGATTCCAACATCTCTAACACTTTTATCGGAGCTTTGTAAAACGAGAAGTAATAATTTGGGAGGCACTCCAAAACTGATTTAGCTAAGGTTAATCTTCCTCCACACGAGAGTGAGGAAGCCTTCCATGAAGCAAGTCTAGCATCAAACACATCAAGCACGGGTTGCCAATGACATACTTTATTCATATTAGCGCCTACCTTAAGACCAAGATACATAAAACTTCAGCCATCCGCACAACTTCCGAATTATGAATCCCAATCCCATATAAGGTGGACTTAATCAGATTTATCTTAAGCCCAGACAGGAGGAAAAAACATCTTAAAAACAACCCCAAGTTTTTAGCATTCTCTCCCGACCATTCCCCGACTATTAACGCATCATCGGCGTACAAGAAGTGTGAAATTCTCGGCCCGTCGTTTGGCGACTTGAAACCATGAAAGAGTTGCACACCAATATAAATAACTTAGATTTCGTATAACACACCAGTATAAAGAGCTTACATTTCCTATAACACACCAGTATAAATATGTTAGATTCCGTATAAAACACCAGTATAAACAGCTTAGATCGCCAGCATAACAAAACAGTATAAACAACTTACATTCCGTATAACAAACCCGTATAAACAGCTTAAATTCGTATAATACACTAGTATAAACAACTTACATTCCGCATAACACACCAATATAAACAAATTGTTTGAATGTTGGCCAAAAAAACACACCGATGTGATCATGATTCCATTGTGTTTTATATTAGTTACTATTATACTGCATGTTGTAATTGTGTTTTATTTTTTTTCGTTTTCATGTTGGAATGAATCTTCTTTAGTTTGGATATTTAGATCCATGATTTTAGGGATTGGTGGTTAATTGAAGAAGAAATGACGAGATTAAATGAACTAATGGTTGTTTCTTTATTTAAAATATGGTTAATGACCAAAATGCCCCTTACCCGTTAAATAAATCAATAATTAAAGCACACATATTACAAAAATTTCATAAACCATTAATTAAGCACATCCAATGACACAAAACACTTTCTACACTTTGTATAGGAACTTCACCCTTTCACTTTAAACACACAAATTATTATTATTAATTTCATCTTACTTTACTTAAAACACTCACAATATATAGATAAAAGGGATAGAAAACGAATTGTAAGTTTTTAAATAAAGGAAATGAGAAGTGAATATCTAAATTTCATCCACATTTCAAGAAATGTGATGAAGTGAAAAAAAAATGCATGAAAATCTTATACTTTTTCGATGAAATTAATTTATATGAGAAACCTAATATGAATGATTTAATGACACTAAGTACACCCAAATAAAAAACACACCCACTTTTATGTTTCATTCCAAAAAAGACCTTAAGGTCACCTATCTCCCTTCTTCAAGGGTGTAAGCAAGTCGTGTATAAATGGGGGTGTGTATTCGTGGCGTGTACGATTTGGATTTAACTTGGGCTTTTTTTATATAATAAACAAGACTACACTTTTTGGTTAAACTATCGATGTGTGAGTCCTTGCAATGAGGTAAATCTCTACAAAAAAAAAAAAAAAATACAATCGTAAACCTTAATTCTTCATTAAAATAAAGGGCATCTACATCAAGACATACTTTTTACTTGATAAAAAACCTATATATGGTTTATGAAAAACATAAATCTGTTATAGAGACTTAACATTACAAGTTCGATTCGGTTTCGTTTATATAGGTTAACAAAAGCTTCATTAACGTAACCATAACCGATTGGTCGGTTGACAATGTTTCATAACCATAACCAACAGTTATGTCGGGTATGGGTTAATAGCGATTTAGTTATGTTGGTTATCCTTTAGTTATCGGTTATGATGGTTAATTTGCACACCCCTACCTAGAACCATGGACCCCATCCTTTTATTCTCCTCACCAATCACACACACCTTAAAGAGATGGATGTGTGATGTTTAAGCAACAAATGTTTGCCGTGTAAACTACCCTAACCTCAACCCTAGGGGTGGCGGTGGTGTTGCCTAGCAGGAAACTACCCGTATGGCGCCCCGCTCAGCTCTGCTTGTTCTAACTTAAAAGAGTTTCAGCTTAACTCGTGAGTTATTTGAATAGGTGAATCAATCTATTTGAATAATATCACTTACGATTTTTCTTCTTGAATTATAGCATGTAGAGCTCATTCGATTTTTGAACGAGTGTCAAGACTAAAAAACTAGTTCTTAAATAGATTTGTATATATGCATTAAAACAAATTCCAAAACCA
This sequence comes from Helianthus tuberosus, assembly GCA_030545235.1. Taxonomy (NCBI): domain Eukaryota; kingdom Viridiplantae; phylum Streptophyta; class Magnoliopsida; order Asterales; family Asteraceae; genus Helianthus; species Helianthus tuberosus. Next base: position 16,857 of record JARYGA010029335.1, read on the forward strand.
AGTAAAACTATAAAGTTGGACACCGTGTTGTAACTGGCTAGACACACCTTTATATATAAGTTCATCAAAACAATATACGATAGTGAATCAAACCAATTTTGGGTATTTTTTGATCAATATCTTTGTTTATGCCCGGGGACTTGTTAGGATTGTATTTCGAGGCCTAAGGATTCATAAAGTTATAGCCTTGATGTGGTTTTAGATCTGCAACGTACGCCCGCCACAAAAAGCTATTAGGGTTCTTAGATATGTTATCCATCCCATTTTGTGCTATTGGATATTTGAATGGAACTTGAATATTGTTTCCAAGTAAATTGAAAAACATGGATTAAGATATATATTATTAAAATTTTAAAATGAAATTAATATTACACCCACCCTCGGATCCTTCCATATCTAGACCCATTTTTAGACTAGGGTGATGTGCATACATGGTGGTTTTTGTTTTTTCAGATGCAAAAGGTCTGCAGTCTGCGGATCACATATGCAAACGTCTGCACGAGAAGAGGTCTACCAAATGTCTGCAGAGTGTAACAAAAAGAGTGTTTGTTTTTTTCTCCCAATCTCTTTTCCAAAGATCAACATATTCCCCCAAATCTTCTCCACATATTCTTTCATATCTCCAACTTTGTTAATAGTTTTAGAACAGCTATTAAATCATTGTTTAACATTGTGAAAAAGAAAACCCTCCACTGACTGTTTATGTGGAACAAGTGCAATAAATCATATAAAAAACGATGAAAAAGGGGAATTTTATCAAACAAATTACCTTGGTACAACAAGGATTGGTTGTAGATTCAAGTTTCATGTCGATGTTGGAGGAGGAGTGGAGATCGACGGTCTGCGGCGGTGGAAGGGGTGGAGATCGACGGGTTGCGGCGGTGGAGGGAGTGGAGATCGAGCGGCGGAGGTGGAGGGGCTGCTGGAGAGGGTGGAGGTCGGCCTGGGGGCGGCTGGAGGTGGAGGAGGAGTGGAGGTGAGGCTGAGGATCCTGGAGAAGGAAGCTAGGGTTGAGAGTTTTGTATTTTGAAGAGGTCTGAAGAGGTAAGGCCACACCTGCGCGAGGAAGTGCTCCTGAAGACCTTTTTTTAATGAATTCTCTTCTAAAAAACAAACACGCTACAGACCCCTACGTGTGCGCGTGGTCTGCGTGGGGAAGACAAAAGAGGTTATGAAATACTTTTCCTAAAAAACAAACACCACCTTAATGGAGTGTTTTAAAAGTAAAGTATCTTTTAAACGAAATAAAAATGTTTAACAAGTTTATCTGGTGTAAACTAGGGATGGACATCGAACCTTATACGTGTTTACACCAGTTTAAGGATAAAGAATGGTTTAATGTTTTAAAAGTCAATACATTGTCTGATATGCGTATGACTTATTAAAATCTCGGCAGTGACGACTATTAATATATAAGGGCAGTGCCTTTGTGGCATGTCAAATAATCAGCCGTACAACTATACCATGGATATTCGGTGGCGACGGCTACCAATGAATATATGTTCTTGCAAAGCATGCCATAGTCAAATGTATGCCATGTTTTATCCTATGTTCATTAAAACTAGAAGTCATTCAGAGTAGAGTAGAGCTGACTTTTAACATGCACATCAGGTTAATTCTACGATTGCTCGTGACCTGTGTGGAGATTAATACATCAGAGTGAAGGCTATCCCCATCCGGTGCATTGGCTTCCTAGTTATCTTTATTTATGTTGTTTTGTTTATAGACGGTTATGTTTATTTTGGCTTGTAATTAAACCAATGAGTTTGTTAAGACTTACATAACCATGTCCGCATCTTATCTTATTAGGATTTTTAGTTTAAGAACTATACGCCAATGATTAATAATCGCATAACATAAATTAAGGAAATCAATATCCTTAATTTATTCTAGTACATAAATTGTATTTACTGTGTATTATTTGTTTACATTTTTAGATGGTCTATTTTGTGTATATATTGTAACCTTTTCGTTCAATGAAATTATCTTGACCATTATTTCCCTTCACATGGTATCAGCCATCATCTTCTGATCCTTTCCTTCCACCGCCCTCTGTTTCTTCTTCTGCCATGGCCTCACCCGACAAGCCCTCCCCTATTCCTCTCCATTCACTTCTTCACTTTATTCCCCTCAAACTCACAGCATCAAACTATCTTGCTTGGTCCCATCAAATCTCCCCTGTCCTCTCTATGCAACACCTCTCAGGTCACATAGATGGAAAAACACCCCAACCATCCGAAACCATCCTTTCTGAAGGAAAAACTGTCTCAAATCCGGCTTATACGAAATGGTTGGAGGCTGACCAATCGGTCAGATTACTGATACAATCGTCTCTTTCGGAAGAGGCCATGTCCGAAATAATTGGTTTATCAACCGCTCGGCAAATCTGGCTTGCCCTAGAAACTGCCTTCAGCAACAACTCTATTGACAGGGTTCATACCCTTCGTGACACGCTTCGACAGTTACGTAAAGGCTCCTCCTCTGTATCTGAATATGGCCGCAAATTCAAGTCTTTGTGCGACCAGTTGGCTGCTATTGGACACCCGGTGGACGAGACCGACAAGTGCCACTGGTTCTTATGTGGTCTAGGTGCTGCCTATGAGAACTTCTCCACCACTCACAGGGCTCTCTCGGCTTCCCTCACTTTCCGTCAACTTCTCGCCAAAACCGAGAATCAGGAAATTTTTCTGCAGTCCCTTCACGGCACCACAACACCACAGGTTTCTTTTGTCGCTCAGCAACACAAGTCTGGTAACCACACTAAAACTCCTTCTCATTCTTCTTATTCTGGACGTGGACGCGGCCGTTCTTCTGGTCGTGGACGCGGCCCCAGGAGAACTCCAAACTATCAATTATGCAGGACTGATGGGCATTATGCCACTGCTTGCCCAAACCTGTCTTCGTTTGCTCAGCGTGCGCCTGCTCTGGATGCAAATCTAGCCCAGGCATTTCACGCTCAATGTCACGTGACTGAGGACTCGCCTGACTGGACAGGTGATACAGGTGCGAGTGCTCACATGACTCCCCATAAAAATGATGTTTCAGCCCCTTACACTAGCCCTGGCAATGCATTTGTAACCTTTGGTAATGGAAAATCTTTGCCAGTAACAAACATCGGCACTGCCACCATTCAAAATAATATTGCTTTAAAAGACGTTCTTGTGGTCCCTCATCTCACAAAACGTCTCCTTTCCATTAGCAAACTCACTAATGATTCTCCTGTTGATGTGTTATTTTCTAATAATTTTTTCAACATTCAGGATCGAAAAACGAAGCAAATTCTAGCAAAGGGGACTTGTGAAAACGGCCTCTACATTCTCAAGGAAGGACAACATGCTTTTGTGGCTTCCTACTCTTCCCAACATCTTAAAGCGTCTTTTGAAAAATGGCATGGTCGCCTTGGTCATGTCTCGTTTGATGTAATTTCTAGATTGCATAAGACTGGTTCTTTGTTTGTTACATCATTGCTACCAAAACCCAAACTTTGTTCACCGTGTCAATTATCTAAGTCGCATCGTTTGCCTTTTGATTTAAATACTAAACGTTCTTTGCATGCTTTAGATTTAATCCATTGTGACCTTTGGGGACCCGCACCTGTTATCTCCTCTGATGGATATCGCTTTTATGCAATATTCATTGATGATTTCTCACGCTTTAGTTGGTTTTATCCTCTTAAACATAAGTCAGATTTCTATGACGTGTTACTAACATTTACCACTTATGTTCAAAATCAACTATCTAGCAAAATTAAAATTTTTCAAAGTGATGGGGGCACGGAATTCACAAATTTGCGTGTCCAAAAATTCTTTCAAGACAATGGCATTCACCACCGCCTCTCATGTCCACACACTCCTCCCCAAAATGGCCGTGCTGAGCGAAAACATCGCCATATTACTGAAACAGGTCTCGCAATGCTTTTTAATTCTCACTCCCCGGCCTCACTATGGGTAGACGCGTTTGCTTCAGCCGTCTTCATTATCAACCATCTACCCACCTCTGTTTTAGACCATAAATCACCCTTTGAGGTATTATACAGTCATCCTCCCACCTATTCCAATTTTCGGATTTTTGGGTGTCGTGTCTTTCCCTACTTGCGAGACTATGCCAAACATAAACTGTCTCCTCGAAGTGCCGGATGCGTTTTCATTGGTTATGATTCAAAATACAAGGGCTACCGATGCTTAGATCCAAAAACAAATCGTGTCTATGTTACACGACATGCACAATTTGATGAGGAGACATTTCCCTTCAGCGACAATACTCAACCTATTGATGAGGCCACATTAGTGTTTTCAAATTTTGATGAAACTCTTCCTGTCATACCTTTAGCCAATCCACCTCCCATCCTAACACCCTCATCGCCCAACCCACAGTCTCCTACTTGCTCACCACCATGCAGCCTATGTCCTACACATACCTATCCCTCCTCATCCCAGCCCATCCAAAACTTAAACATTCCTTCCCCACCTTCGGACCAGCCCACTCCCTCTATCTCTCCTCAAACCGAAAGCCCATCTTCCCCATCCAGCCCTTTACTCTCGGCCCAACAATTTCCATCTCCACAGCAGCCCATCAACTCTCAGGCCGATAACGTGGACCCACCCCCACCACCTCCCACTCATACGCATCCAATGCAAACCCGCTCCAAAAATGGGATTTATAAACCGAAACATCATGCAGATTTATCTTTGTTCTCAAACAGGTTACATCATGCTTTACTGGCAACTGTGGATCCTCGAGGTTATAAGTCCGCTGCTAAACACCACAAATGGGTTAAGGCTATGGAGGAGGAGATTAAAGCTTTAGAAAACAACCATACTTGGGTCTTGGTACCTCGCCCATCAAATACCAATATTGTTGGCTCAAAGTGGATATTTCGGACGAAATATAAATCGGATGGGACTATTGATCGCTACAAGGCACGCTTAGTGGCCCAAGGATTCACTCAAATCCCTGGTCTTGATTTCTCTCATACCTTTAGTCCTGTCGTCAAGGCTTCTACTGTTCGTGTGGTCCTTGCACTCGCTACCATTTATGATTGGCCGTTACGTCAACTTGATGTTCGGAATGCATTTCTAAATGGCAATCTCACCGAGACTGTCTACATGGAACAACCCCAAGGTTTTGTTGATGGCCATTTCCCAAATCATGTTTGTCGCTTACAGAAAGCCCTCTATGGACTTAAACAAGCCCCTCGGGCGTGGTTTCAACGCCTCAGTAACTTTCTTACTAACCATGGTTTTCTTTGCAGCAAAGCGGACACATCCTTGTTTATCTTTAAAAAGGACCAGGTGCTCGTTTATCTCCTCGTGTACGTTGACGATATCATTCTTACCGGTAATGACACTACCTTCATCCAGTCCTTTGTGAAACAACTTCACAATGAGTTCTCCATCAAAGATTTGGGAGCTTTGGGTTATATTTTGGGACTTGAGGTCACTCACAACAACAAGGGCATCTTCTTAAGTCAAGCTAAGTATGCTTATGATATTTTAGCTCGGGCAGGTCTCTTGGATGCTAAACCAGTTGCTACTCCTTTGTCCACCACGGACACGTTTCACTCACAAGGTGAACCATTTCACGACCTTACGTTTTATCGCTCGTTGGTTGGTGCACTTCAGTATTTGACTATCACTAGACCGGATCTTTCCTATGCGGTAAATCAAGCTAGTCAACATCTTCAATCTCCAACTACATCTCACTTTCAATCTGTAAAACGGATTCTTCGGTATGTTAAAGGCACCCTTGCGTTTGGTTTGACTTTTTCCAAACCCACTACCACCACTTTGATTGGTTATTCAGACGCAGATTGGGCTCGTTGCATTGAAACGCGTCGCTCCACCTATGGCTACTCTATTTATCTCGGTGGTAATCTAGTTTCCTGGAGTGCCAAGAAACAACCTACAGTATCACGGTCCAGTTGTGAATCAGAATATCGGGCAATGGCGAACACCGCTGCGGAGATTATTTGGCTTACTCACCTACTTCGTGAACTACATTCCCTGCCTATGGACCGACCTACTCTACTATGTGACAACAAAAGTGCCATCTTTCTCAGTCAGAATCCGGTATCCCACAAAAGGGCGAAGCACATTGATATAGATTACCACTTTGTTCGCGAATTGGTCTCCTCTGGACGTCTTTACACTAAGTTTGTTCCATCCAATCTCCAGGTGGCAGATATTTTTACCAAGAGCCTCTCTCGGCCACTTTTTGAAAAGTTTCGCACCTTACTACGTGTCGGTCCCCCACCTGTTCGATTGACGGGGGGTAATCGCATAACATAAATTAAGGAAATCAATATCCTTAATTTATTCTAGTACATAAATTGTATTTACTGTGTATTATTTGTTTACATTTTTAGATGGTCTATTTTGTGTATATATTGTAACCTTTTCGTTCAATGAAATTATCTTGACCATTATTTCCCTTCACAATTAATTCCATCGTATGAGACCCCTGAGTATAAAACGTTTCATCTATAAAACATTACAATATAACCTACACCCTAGTCGCCGCCCTCATAATTCATAAAAAGTCCTATTTATTGTGTTGAATCTTTTAGGACATGTTATGCATCCCATTTTGTGCTATTGGATATTTGAATGGAACTTGAATATTGTTTCCAAGTAAATTGAAAAACATGGATAAAGATATATATTATTAAAATTTTAAAATGAAATTAATATTACACCCACCCTCCGATCCTTCCATATCTACCTCTCCTTGAAGATGAGATAAGATATTTTGAGCAATGTACGTTTGACACGTGGCTCTCCATTTCTGGTGGTTAAATGATAAGGTCTGCAATTACATTATGTGGACACTATGCATGAAATACCATGAGCCACAACATCTAACGGCCATACTCACTACAAGTTAAGATTGATTTGTTTCTATCCGTTGGATGGCAGGCAGCTAATCCATAAGCATTATATATACAGCTACGAAAACTAAACTCGGTCATTGCATTCAGATTACCAGAATGGCTTCGATCTCCTCCTCAGTCGCGACCGTTAGCCGAACCGCCCCTGCTCAGGCCAACATGGTGGCTCCGTTCACCGGCCTTAAGTCCAACGCCGCCTTCCCCACCACCAAGAAGGCTAACGACTTCTCCACCCTTCCCAGCAACGGTGGAAGAGTTCAATGCATGAAGGTTAATAACTTAATATTGAATTAGGGTTTTTTTATATGTAAACATACAATTCAAATATATTTCTAAGAAACTAAAAGTGTGGTATAATTTATTGTTCAGGTGTGGCCACCACTTGGATTGAAGAAGTACGAGACTCTTTCATACTTACCACCACTAACTGATGATCAGTTGGCTAAGGAAGTCGACTACTTGCTCCGCAAAAAATGGGTTCCTTGTTTGGAATTCGAGTTGGAGGTATATTTCTCATCCTTTATGTATTTTTAAAAGTTTATGATTTTCTAGATTTATTAATTATATCTAGAGAGCAAAAATTATAACTTATTTGTAGGGGAGCTAGTTAATTTTAGTTGTAATTTGTATAGGGTTAGCTTTAACAAAAAAATAAATAAATACTTTAGATGAAAATAAGGAAAGTGAGTTAAAGTTATAGGTTGAAACAAATTTAAGAAAATGGATCCAACTAAATTGTCTAATTTAAAGAATTTTATACTATGACTTGGTACTTTGAATTTTATAATCTGATGAGACCATGTGTAGTGGTTTACCCAAATAATGCCCCCACCATGGGGCGTTTTGCGACACGTGGCAGTCCAATCAGCATGGGGCATTATTGAGGGTTATTGCAAAAGTGACGTAGTGGGAATAATGCCCAATAACGTCTCTTCAATGATTACCCAATTATTTAAAAAAAATAAAAAATAAATAAATAATATTTGTTGGATTGTTTTTATTGGCCAAACAAGAATGGAATTGGTTTACCCTATGCACAATTCAGCGTTATAATTAAAACGCCAAATCACTTTTTTTTTCAAAAAAAAAATGCTAAATAACGCCCTATGTAATGGGGGGAGGGCGTTTTTGGGCGTAATTTTTGAAATTTAAAAAAAAAAAAAACGCCCCACTACACATGGTCTGATAAACATCTGTTATGTGAATGTAAAATGCAAAATGTAAAATGTTGTTTTAATCAACAAGATATGTGAATGATTGAAACATTAGTTATTAACACAACTATTAGATATGTGAATTCTTTGGATTTAGATTATTTTGAACGGTCTATGTATATAGATTTTTAGTTGAATTACACCACTACCTCATCATTTTCATGTTTTAAATACAAATTTATACAATCATACATGATAATATACGAAAAGATATCCCTATCAAAATGTTTGTAGAGATGTAACACTACTTAATCAATTTTAGTTTGTTTAATAGATCTTCATGTATACATTTTAAAAACGCAATTTGAGACATTTGAACTTGGTTTTTCATCCATAACTACACATTCATATCCATCATCAACCTTAAGTTAGGTATTTTTGCTAACTAAAAAGATGTTGTAGATATTAAATGACCAACTTTTAATATGGTTTCCTCTTGTTTTGGGGGTTAATTGCAGCACGGTTTTGTCTACCGTGAGAACGCCAGATCCCCCGGATATTATGACGGAAGATACTGGACAATGTGGAAATTGCCTATGTTCGGTTGCACCGATTCAGCCCAAGTGATGAAGGAGCTTGCTGAATGCAAGAAGGAGTACCCCCAGGCATGGATCCGTATCATCGGATTTGACAACGTTCGTCAAGTTCAATGTATCATGTTCATTGCTTCCAGGCCAGATGGTTACTAAGCAAATTCGAGAAGTATTCGATCTAACCTATATATGATGGGTCGAGTTTGTTTGAATCTTTAGGGTTCTTCATCAATTTCGTTTCAAATCTGGAAATTTTCATTTCGTGAATTTATGTGTATTTTGTTGTTTATTTCGGATTATATAATAATCATTTGTCGAAAATTGTATATCTTCCTCTCTTTGGTCCTTTCTCGCATCATTTGTTAGTATGCATATTGTGTTTTGAAAATCTATTATATTTGGGTGATATATATACATATAAGTTATTAATACCAATTTATTAATATCTATTGTTTGTTTATATCTATGTTATACACACATACAAGAAACTTAAAACCCAAAATATAAACGACCATATTTCATCTCATCTTTACAATAGTCTTGAGATATCTGATGGATACATATGTGGAGGTGGTTTCAAATGGATATGATAATGGATAAGTCTAGTTGATATTGCCCTGTGCATATGCATTTATAGCTTATAGAGAGGTCCATCACGTTTGCTTTATATAACTGTTATTTATCTTATATGATACTGTTTATTATATAAATCTTCTCAAAACACCTATAACATGTGATTAGAGAGAAGGACCGTATCTTTTGAGAGCACCCATAGCATCTTTTGATCAATTATGTACTTGTGTTAGGCTATTCGGTGTAGTTAGCCCGGACCCCAAGCGGGCTGAGTTGGCCAAAAGGGACCGTGGGAAACACCAAGGTAGTGTTTGTATTGGATCAAAAGATTTGTATTTATTGTTGTTTATTGTAAATATACAATTTTCTTTTATTTGTGATTGACTCTCCTTAATCACAGGAGATGATTATATAACTATTCATTATTAATAGAGACATTGATCCGTGATTGAGGTTGATTTTTAATACTTCCATATGTTATTAGCCTAAAAACTCAACAGGACTACCGGACCTACAACACTTAGAACTTACAAGTTTTTGTGATGATGCTTCTGGTCCCATCCTATCACAACTACCTGTGAAGCCGATCCCAAATCCTAACAACATCTTGAGCCAGTGCCCAAACCAATGACCCCATCCGATTCATGTCCAGTCTCTCCTTCAAATGCCGGTCCAACATCATCACTGCCTAATGCGGCCTCATCCACCTACCAGGAATGAAAGACGGAATGGAATGGACTATCATGGAAGAATGAAAAAAGATGTGTTTGGTTGGTTAAGGTAATGGAATCACCAATTACATAAAGCTTTTCATTCCCTTAAATTCATTCCATCCACCACACTTGTTCTTTTCATTTCATTCCCTCTCTCATCCTTCATCACCAACACCGCCCACCATCACTGCCACCCGCAACCCACCGCTGCCGCCGCTGCCATCACAGACCGGCGCCATCGCCACCACCGACCACCGGCGCCACCGCCGACCACAACCACCCCCGACAACCGCTGCCGCTATCCTCCGGGATGACAACCGCTGCCACCACCCACCGCCACCACCCACTATTGCCACTGCTCGCTGATTTTATTCCTTCATTTTCTGCCCATCAAACAACACAAGTTAATGATTCTTTCCATTCCCACATGGTAACCAAACAAGACCATGGAATCGCAACGATCCATTTCATTCTTTTATCCGTTCCATTACCTCGTCCATTCCATTCTCTCGTTTATTTCATCACCCCATACCAAACGGACACAAATTTTGTTTTAGTAATATCTTAAAACAAAAATAGTTGGATGACCACATGTTAAGTGTTTGCTATATTAAGATTTTCTACATAACTAATAGATAAAATGGTTAAAACAAAAAAAAATCTATAAATTGAGAGTGAAAGTGTTATCAATAAGGTTAAAGTGACTCAAATAATTGTTTTTGTGGTATTATTATAGATTAAAAGAGTCATTGCTTAAACTATTAAACAGTTTAAAAGTGTACAAATGCCTGAATAGCTTGTACATTGATGTCTGTCGTTAGT